>JACBKR010003012.1:0-31579 GCA_014218235.1 Colocasia esculenta | reverse complement strand
TTCTATCTTGAGATTGATGTGTTCATCTTGATGCTCTAGCTTGCTATTAAACTGAAAGTTGACCTGTTAAATTATAGTCTTGCTTTATAATATGACTTCATGTTACTTGCTTTCCGCTTTGTTTTAAACCGGTGGATTGTGCTATTGAGGCATGTTCTACACAGCACGATTGCACAATAGGCAGCCCTTTCACGGGGCATTGGAAACTCTCTATTGGACATTCGTTCTGGTAGACTAGTGTAGTGTAGTGGTTATTCGGATCGAGGTTTATCGGTTCAAGTGGCCAGTGTGTGGCCTTTGGTTTGTGTTTGAAGTGTTTTGCAGGTTTTTTGGGCATTGTGGGCCAAGAATTTAGGCTCAGAGCACCCATTGATTCACTATCTGTGAATGGGATGAGGGTGAACGTCGCATTCTTAACTCGACAGTTCAGGGCGTCACGTTCACGTTGCCGCTGTTTGGGGTTGTTCGGCTTCATGTCTGCTGTGTGGCGTGCGTAGGGCAGTCGGCTGGCATCAGCGGCGAGAAGGCGACGGACGATGCCGTCGTGTTCTTGTCGCGACAGCCAGGTGCGTCGCGTTCTTAACTTTGCGGGGTTAAGAACCAAGGTTGGCCAAACAGAGCTCAGAAAGTTTTGCTCGGCCAGGAAGGGGGTTTTTACGGTGGTTCTTTGGCAATTTGAAGTTTTGGAGCTAGTTTCGGCATGTTCTCCTCACGAGGACGTGGTACGGAGCGGGGAAAACGTCAGACTATCGTCGTTCTTCACGTACTTTGCGTAGGTAGGGAGATTCCATCTTGTTTCTCACTGTGAATGATGTGTTGAGCATGATTAATCCATTGTGTAGGTTTTAGATGTTATATGGCATGCTAGTACAACTGTTAGACTATTTATAACTGCTTTACATGGATGTTTGCATGAGGTTTTTGGAGATGGAACTCCGGAGTTGGGGCTCTATCTATGAAGGCGATGGCCTAGGGTGTTGCGTTCAAAACGTGACAGCCCGACCTGTCGCATTCTGCTTCAGAACGCACCGTATCGAGGCATCGTGTTCTGAAGGTGACAGAGCATCCTGTCGCCTTTTGGCTTCCAAAGACTATGAGTTTGTGCATGGTTACGTGGTTATCGTTTGGCTTTATTTTTTATTCATAATATTGGTAAGCGGTGCATTGGCACATGTCGAGGTTGAGGATTGTCGTTTTTGCTTGGTTTGTGAGTACGTGGCGAGTAGTACAACGCCTAACATGGTTACCTCTCTAGTCGGATACCCCAGGTTTTGTGTGAGCCAGGCACATTAGTGCTCAGGGTTTGTCCCGATACTTGTGTACCGTCGAGGTCTGTGTTGTCTTCCTAGACACCCTCACTCTTGTGTAGAGTTGTACGTCCGGCTGATGGAAGGACGGCAGAGGGACAGTGACTTGTGAGAGTTGTGTTTAGTTGCTTGCAGCGCACTCGTAGTTGGGGGCACAGACACCAGTAGATGTACTGGGCCCCAACTAGTCCTATTTTCTAGTGCCTAACTTTAGGGAGCTCAGGCCGGAGTCCCTAAAGGTGTCAGGCATGGGCCTGCGGTAGTGTGGTCCGCAGGTGTGGTGTTGGTTGGTCTCCACAGTTTCTTTGTTTTGTTGTGGTGGAGCGGCAGCTGGACCTTTCGTCCGTGGCTGCGAGACTGAGAGGTAGTCCTGTGTGGTTTATCCAGGTTAGTTGCTGGGGTCGCGAACCAGTCTTTGTGACCCGAGTGTGGCCTTCCCTACTCTAGCTCGTACACTTGGACGAGGTTTAGCATTTATTTATAAAAGGTTGATTTCTGTTAATAGTTTGTGATAATTGTTATTTACAGCTTTAACACCATGTGTAGATAGTACTATAAATTGCCTAGTGCAGTTTCCTGTTTCTACACTTTGTGAGTTTGGTTTTGTAACGCCCTGGATATTTATGCCCAATAAGGCTCCATATCCAAGTTTGCCTCCCGCGAACAGACCGAAGTCTCGCAAGGGATAACGCGCACAAGTGTCCAGTAGGAATATAAAAGACAACCACAACTGTATAAAACATAAGAAAGTACATGTGCTTATACCTTTATACCACAATGTACAACTGTCCCAATACATTATTACATGTCCAAGAGAAAAGTACAACTACTTGGGGCATACCCCGAAGGAGAAAAGCTCACACAAAACACAACTAACTCTACTGCTGGTGGTACAAGTCTGCCACAATGCCACAACGAGCCAACACTCGGCTAACACCTGAAAGGAACTGTGAGGGAGTGAGCCTCAACAAGTCATTGGCTCAGCAGGGACCTCCCAAAAACAACACCTAAAAAGAAAGAGATCTCAACCTCAAAGGGACTGACTACATCGGGAGCCAAACCACAACATGCTTACAACAAACGTGATTAAACCGTAATTAAAATATAATCACACCAGCTAACACAGTCCTCGAAAAGTAAGAAGAAACAATAGGACTAGCACAGCACCGCTAGTCTGCCCAATAACTGAAATGCCTAGGCCATAACCTTACAGTCAAACCACCACAACAATTGAACGCCTAAGCCACAAGCCTCACAGGCAAACCACTGCCTAGGCTACAAGCTTCACAGGCAACCTACCCACGTAGGGTAATAGGACTGGCATCAGCAAGCCAATCCATAACACACTAAAACCACACTCGAAAGCTTACCCAAAGAAGGGTAAAACACAATGTGTGGAAGGTCACGCCACACAACTTCCACGAAACACACGTTCACCTCAACACCTGAAGAGTTGGTACACAAGGTACCACAACACAAAGCTACCCACAAAGAGTACAGGTACCTACATCCACGAGGTACCACCACGGAACCACAACTAGAACTGTGCCACCACCAGGGCACACCACAACGGGTAAAATTTCAACCAGCGAGTCACTACATGCAAACTACAACCAGTGGCAAAGCACGAGTCGGAAAGGAACGATGCCACCACACGGGAACGGACTACTGGTTCATGACGCCAGTATCCAACCCGAACAACATAGCACAAGAATCACCTCTCAGTCTCGTAGCCATGGACTACTCAATCCAGCTACCGCTCCACAAACACACAGAGTAAGCCAACCAACAGTGGAGACCAACCAACACAACAGCTACAGACCACACAGCTACAGGCCCATGCCTAGCACCTTCAGGGACTGCGGCCCGAGCTCCCTAAAGTGAGGCACTAGAAACACAGGACTTGCTGGGGACCAGTGACGTCTACTGGTGTCCATCCCCCAACCACGAGCACGCTACAAGCGACTAACACAAACTCTCACAAGTCGCTGCCCCTCTGTCATCTTTCCCTCAGCCGGACGTACAGCTCAAACACAGGAGTGAGGGTGTCCAGGAGAAGACCACAGACCTCAATGGTACATAGTATCGGGACATGCCCCGAGCACAATGTGCCTGGCTCACATAGAACCTGGAGTACTCGACTGAAGAGGCATTCTGGAATAGGCGCCGGACCACCAAACTTGGCAAACACACAAACCACGATACGTACTTAAACAACATTTATTTATAAACCACGATACATCAACATCATAGTTAGCTCGTCACTGGTCACCATGTGACCTCCAAGCCAACATACACATATATAAACATGAACCACATTATCATATAATACCTTGCATGTCATTGGTCATCTCATGACCTCCATAGCAACACTAACCACAATGAACATTAATCACGTAACTTAATACAATAACATAATCAACATAAATCACTATCTAGTCATATACTAGCTCTTTAACCCTACACATGCTTTACTAATATTAAACAACTTAAACCACTTTAAATAACATCAAATAACCAGGGCTAGGTCCATACTGGAACTTCACTGCCCAGTCACCACAAGCAGATCACAGAAGCTGAAATGCGATGGACATAGGCGTCGCCTTTCAAATCGCGACGACCTATCAGGACACGACCATAACCAAAACTCGACAGAGCCAAATGTTGCGATAGAATCGTGACGACCCGATTCATCGCCTTTACCCAAACCGACAGTCGGAGACAAAATCGCGATGGTCCACGTCGTCGCGGAACAACAAACAAAGTAAAGCCCATAATCACGACAGCCAACTACGTCGCGTTCACAACATGAACGCGACGGTGAACCCCATCGCATTTCAAACGCGACAGTGAACTCAGCTCAACGTCGAGCCCATCTTCTCCACTAGAAAACCCATACACAACCAATACAAATGGCAACTTAAAGCAGTAAACATGATATCTACACTATGGCACACCACCCAAGCATGGTATCCACCCTTTAATCCATTCAAAACAAGTGAAACAAGAGGGTAGTCTCCCTACCACTTAAATGAGCTCGAAGAACGCCAGAAACTCCACGTCACCGGTGTGTCCATGCTCCGGATACCATCCTCGCATGGAACTCACGCTGCACGAGCCCCAGGAAGTCGGATCGTTGGAAATCCCCCACAGCAGCCCCCTCCTTCACCGGACAGAGCTCCTCTACTCTGCTAGCCGAAACAAAGAAAAATATGCACAGTCAAAATCACGACGTAGGCAGACGTCGCGTTTAAGAGTTAAACACGACCACCTTAGCCATCGCCAATTAGAACCAAAACTCCATGCATCACAAAGGCAGTTCAGTGAATCGCGACGGGAGAGACTGTTGTGTTTCAAATCGCGATGTGCTGCTCCGTTGCGTTCACAAACTGTGAACCTGTGGGCTGTTTGGGCTGAGAGCTAAGGCCCACAACACCCACACCACACATGGAAGTGGCACCACCCCCACCACCATCGAGAGTCGAGGTACCACCTGTTGTACCTGTACTTCCAGCAGTACCAGCACGATCAGCCAGTGTAGAGGAGTCTACGGCATTAGTGGAGAGGTATTTGTGGTTGCAGCCACCTACCTACTCTGGAGGCCCAAACCCAGATACGACAGAGCACTGGGTATAGGAGATAGAAAGAGTTTTTGTTACCATGAGATGTCCACAGGCTGATAGGGTGATTCTAGCTACGTACCAGTTGCGGGGATTTGCACAGGAATGGTGGAGGTTAAAGATGCAGACAGTGTTTGCTAGAAGAACAAAGGATACCATCACCTGGCCAGAGTTCTTGGGGGTATTTAATGATACATTCTTTCCAGTCTAGATACAACATGCAAAGAGAGAGCATTTCAGAACATTGCAGCAAGGAAATATGTCAGTATTAGAATATCAGATGAGGTTTATGGCATTGAGCAGATATGCACCCAATGTTGTTACAGATAATGCTATGATGGTGGAATATTTTATTCGAGGATTGCGACTAGAGCTACAAGATGCGGTGATTCCCCTTATGTGCAGGACGGTGGAGGAAGTAGCATAGAGGGTGACTATTCTTGAGAGGACTGTGCAGCCTAGACAGTCAAGAGGGACAGGTAGCTTCCAGCTTCCACAGCAATCCACAGGTATTAGTAAGGGTAAGGCACCCTCGAGAGCATCATCATCATTTGGAATTGCTAAGTGGGGTAACAAATTAAAGAAGATATTCAGAGGATGAGGTGGTGGTAGGCAACGGGTTTCCAGCCGAGTTTTCAGCAGGGCCGAGGTTTTAGGCCAGCTCCAGAGGAGTCACAGCAGAGTACAGTAGGGCAGCCCACAGCTTTTCCAGGTTTTAGGTGTTATAATTGTGGACAGCCAGGGCATTTAGCCAGAAATTGTCTGCATCCTCAAGAATATAGCTATGGCAGAGGGGTACAGCAACAACAACAGTATCATCCAGTAGCCAGCATCAGAGCGAGGTAAAGGTCCACCTTTCCAAAGGGGACGAGGACGGGTTATGGCTGTTACTAGAGCACAGGCGGAGGCATCCAACCTGATTGAAGATATATTACCTCTCTTTGAATTTTCTGCTAGAGTATTGATTGATCCAGGTGCATCACATTCATTTATTTCTAAAGATTTCATGGATAGTATGGTCCACCCCTTAGAGGAAAGACAGTGTGAGTTAGTTGTAGACGTTCCTTCTTGTGGTTTTATGCTCACCTCTTGTTATTTAGATGAAGTTCCAATAATAGTACAAGGGAATCAGTTGCCAGCAAGGTTGTATGCACTATAGTTGAAAGAATATGATCTGATTTTAGGTATGATTGGCTAGAAGCTTATGGGGCAATGGTGGACTATAGGAAGAAGAAAGTTAGATTCTATCAACCCAGTAGAGCTATGTTGAATTTCAAGGTATGTCGTTTTACACTCCTAAGTTTATTATTTCTGCACTTAAGCATAGCACATTGTTGTCAATGGACGAAGAGAGAGCATAGCACTTTTGATTGTCATTTAGATAGTCAAGATAGATAGCACTTGAGTGTTATGCCGAACACTCTGATCATTTAACTCCCATGGGCACTAGCACTTTCGGGCGCACATCCCAGGACCAGATCGGCCCTTTATATATTGCCAGGCATTTGTTATATTGTTTATCTTTAGACAATCACTCAATGGCCAATAGAGTACCAAGAAGTAGATGAGAGCACTAGATGAATAGACGAGATAGTAGAGTGAACGTGAATAGATGAGCGAGTAGAGTATAGATGAGAGTTAGGGGACCTTGCACATGAAATGTCGAGTAACGAGCGATAGTAACCGTTGCACAACCCGCACATGGTGTTGGCAGTCAGGCGGAACTCACGACCTTACCACTGGCCATGTTAAGCACAGGTCCAGAGGTCCGGCGTGATTCAAGATGAGAGTGAATTTCTAATAGCCGTTTGGACCATATTGATCCCTAATGGGTGTAACAGTGTTAGGATACACCGCTCATCGACCATGTGGGAATCCATGGACAGAAGAGACTTACGGAGGCCTTGAACAAAGACTTACTAGTCCGACAGATGGAGTATCCGACGGAGAGTTCGTCCAAGTCAAGAGAGAGTGTATATAGAAACAAGTGCTCGACGTTCTAGAGGAGTTCTAGAACATGGAGCGTCGATATCGGTATTCCCAAAACATCGCGAGAAACGATAGACAAGTATAGGGTAATTTAATTACATAAATTACCAGATGTATTATGAAATAGTTTCATGCCAAATTATGCCATTATTGGATGGTTCAAAGTGTGTGTAAGTGTCATGAAATTTTAGATAGAAAAGATCATGTGCATGTATTTTAGTCATACATAAATGTTTAATTTATAACAAGTGTTATTTTCTGTATGTATGACTGTTAAACCAGAGTACAAACATTGTAGATAATCAAGCAGTACTGAGACAGGGCATTTCTTGCAAAAAGAACCCAGATCGCGACATACCCTGGTGAGGGTCACGACGGGGTCAACTGAGATCGTGACGGGTGCTTGTACGGGTCGCGACAGGCTTAGTCTGGTCGAGCAGCAGATCACGACGACAGGCCCTATCGCGATCAGATCACGACAGAGTCCGCTGTCGCGATGGCCCTTGTGAACACGGCCTATCGGGCCATCGCGTTCACAGGGTCTGCGCCCGGGTCCGATAGGGAAAGGACATTACATTGGATTACGGGCTAGAACTTACCCTGTTTAACACAGGGTGGTTCAGAAAATCCCAACTAATTGTATAGTCAATGAAAAATCATGAAATAGTTGCAAAAACAACTTAGACATGCATGGGTACTTACAATAAATAAGAATTGGAAAACATCCAGGGTTTAGACATGGTGTAAACACGGTTATTCATGATGAACATGAAACAGTACATAGTTGAGATCAACGATTAAATTCGCTAGATAGGATGAATCAAATTTAGGGCTTTTAGGGGCAAAATATGCCTAACATGCATCAGTTCCTACAGTAAAAATCTCATGGCATGGGGTTAAGTATACAAGGAGATCAAGAATTAAAAAGAGGTTTGGGGTCATGTAAGTTGCAGAACATGAAAAATCAAGAACGAAAGATATGCTCGATGGAAAATTATGAAACCAAAGGGCTTTTGTTCCTGATAACGAGACATCCTACGGAAAAAGTTTCATAGTTTATGCTTGTGAGAATGCCTACTTTTGATCGTTTTCCTCTTCTAGGGTTAAGACTTGAAGAACTCAGGGAAGAACTTGAGAGATCCTTCCTCTCCACGAATTCTCCTCCTCTTGGCCTCTCCTCCTGGTCCAAGAACCTCTTGGCACGAGCTAGGGCCGTCTATGAGGGTTTGAGAGAAGTATTTAAGCTTCTCCCTATTCCCTTTCCTAGTTTAAATCTAACTCTTATTAAATCCGAATTTCTATTTTCCTCTCCCCTTTTTAAGCAAGAGATCTTCTATTTGGGTTGGGAGAGAGAGGATTCCGTGGCCAACCCATTAGGGTAGGTTTAGGAATCCCAATCCAACTCAACTTCTATTTTTAATGCATTAATACCTCTTTTCTATTTTTGTAATATTTTAGTTACGAATTTTGGGTATTTCTCTATTATTCCCCTTCTTAAAATTTCTATTTTAGCCCACTCATTTATAATGGGTCGATATAGCAAAGCCCATTACTCCTTTTCTTTTAATGGGTTTTATTTAATTCTCTCTTATTTGATTTCCTAGTTGATTTAATACATCTTCCTTTTATTTGATTTTCTAATTAAATAATATAAATATTTAATTATTTTTTCTCATAAATTTAGGGTTGCTACATCCTCCCCCTCTTAAAAAGAATTTGGTCCCCAAATTCATGTGATCATTTAGGAGAGAATGTCTTACCGAAAAGAGCGGGGTAGTTCCGTTTGATGTTTCCTTCTGGTTCCCAGGTTGCCTCTTCCACTCCACGATTATTCCATAGGACCTTACCACATGGATGGGACGGTTCCTGAGTTGTTGTATCTTCCGTTCCAGTATCTTGACTGGCTTCTCTTCGTACGTCACATCTTTGTTCAATATCAACTTCTCGTGGCGAATGATGTGCATGGGGTTGTACACATATCTCCTAAGCATGGAACATGGAACACATTGTGTACACATGACAAATCCGGTGGCAACGCCAGCCAGTATGCAACCTCACCAACCCTTTCGAGTACTTCAAAAGGACCGATGAATCTAGGGCTGAGCTTTCCCTTTACACCGAATCTTTGGATGCCACGAGTAGGTGACACTTTTAGGAACACATGATCACCCACTTGAAATTCCAGATCTCGCCTTCTTTTGTCGGCGTAGCTCTTCTGTCTGGATTGGGAAATCTTGAGCCGGTCTTTGATTACCTGAATGTCCTTCGTTGTCCGTTGCACCATGTCTGGGCCAAGCCATTGTTGTTCTCCAACCTCATTCCAACATGCAGGGGATCTGCAATTCCTTCCGTAGAGGGCTTCGAACGGTGCCATCTTGATACTCGCCTAGTAACTGTTGTTATAGGTGAACTCAATGAGAGGTAGGTGCTCATTCCAATAACCTTGAAAATCTATAGTGCAAGCTCTCAACATGTCTTCCACTATTTGGTTGGTTCTTCAGTTTGCCCATCGGTTTGTGGATGGAATGCGGTACTAAAGTTGAGTTTAGTACTAGTGCACCTTGCAGTCCTTTCCAAAAATGAGATGTGAATTCATATCGATCCGAAACAATAGATGATGGAATGCCCTGTAGTCTTACAATCTCCTTGACGTATAAGGCAGCTAGTACCTCTCTAACCTTTACTCTTTATAGGCAGAAAGTGGGTGGATTTGGTTTGTCGGTCCACAATGACCCATATGGCGTCGATACTTTCCCATTTCCATTCTGGAATATAGCGGTCTGAGTACACCAGTAGGGCGCAGGTGTTCACTTTTCCTTGTTGGCAAGTAAGGCAGTGAGCGGCATGTTCAGCTACCTCTCTTTTCATGTTCGGCCACCAAAACGTTCTTTTATATCTTGATACATTTTGGTACCTCCCGGGTGAATAGTATACCTTGTCTTGTGAGCTTTATCCATAGTCTTTCTCTTTAGTTCTTCATTGTCGGAACACATGTCCTTCCTTGAAAGACAAGCCTTCCGTCTTCAGTCATTGCAAAGTCTGGTCTTTCAGTTAGAGTTTCTTTGACGTGAACCAAGAATGGATCATCGTCTTGTTGAGCTTTGATCTCCTCTAGCAGATCAGATTGAATCTTGATATTGGCAACCAAGACTCGATCATCTCTATGTTTGATATTTAAGTCTAACCTTGCGAATTGTTCTAGTAGTTGCATCTCGCCAAGGACTAGACTTGAGACAAATGTCATTGGCGTCCTACTAAGAGCATCAGCCACGACATTTCCCTTGCCTGGGTGGTATTGGATGTGGAAGTCGAAATCATTCAAGTATTCCAGCCATCTCCTTTGTCTCATGTTGAGTTTCTTCTGAGAGAATAAATACTTCAGACTTTTATGTTCTGAGTAGACAGTGAATTGCTCGTCATATAGATAGTGTCTCCAAATCTTCAAGGTGAAGACCACGGCAGCCAGCTCAAGATCATGTACAGGGTAGTTGACTTCATGTGTCTTCCGTTGTCTTGAAGAGTAGGCGATGACCTTCTCCTTTTGCATGAGTACACAACCTAGCCTGATTCCTGAGGCATCAGTGTAGACAGAGAAACTTCTCCCTCTATTGGCAGAGCTAGAATAGGTGCTGAGGTAAGACAGTCTTTGAGGGTTTGGAAACTTTTCTCACACTCTTTACTCCAGGAGTATGGATTCTCCTTCCGTGTCAGACGTGAGAGGAACAACGATCCTTGAGAAGTCCTTGATGAACGCCTGTAGTAGCCAGCCAGTCCTAGGAAACTTCTGATTTCGGTGACGTGGTTGGTCTCTCCCAGTTGAGTACAGCTTCGACTTTGGAGGGATCAACAGAGATGCGTCCTTTGAGATGACATGGCCCAAGAAGGATACTTCTTCGAGCCAGAATTCACACTTGCTAAGCTTTGCGTACAGCTTGTTGTCTCGCAAAACTTGTAGTGCTGTCTTCAGGTGTTCTTCATGCTCTTCCTTGGTCTTGGTATATGAGGATGTCGTCGATAAAGACGACCACGAACTTGTCGAGGTAGGCCGATATATGTTTTCATGAGTTGCATAAAGGCTGCAGGAGCATTGGTTAGACCAAAAGGCATAACGACAAATTCATAATGTCCATACCTGCTCCTGAAAGCCTTTTGAAAATATCGTCATCCTTGATCCTCATTTGGTGATAGCCAGATCAAAGATCGATCTTGGAGAAATATTGCGCTCCAGAAATTTGGTCGAATAGTTCATCGACCTAGGCAGTGGTATTTGTTCTTGATGGTACGCTGATTGAGTTGTCGATAGTCGATGCACAGCCTCATCGATCCATCTTTCTTCTTTACGAATAGCACATGCTCCCCATGGGGAAGTACTTGGTCTGATGAACCCCTTTTCTAGTAGCTCCATCAGTTGCGCCTTCAATTCCTTCAGCTCGGCAGGTGACATCCGGTACGGTTGACGCGATACCAGTGCGGCTCCAGGAATCAGCTCAATGGCAAGTTGACATCTCGTTCAGGGGAATCCCTGGCAGGTCTTCGGGGAATACATCTGGGTAGTCCTGTACTATATGTATGTCTTCTATTTTGGAACCCTTCTTTTCTACTACTACGGCTGCTAGGAAAGCAGCACAACCTTTTTCATCATGTTGTGGGCTTTTATGGCGGAGACTAGAGACATCCGTCTCTTATGTCTAATCCGAGAATGCCAATTTAGGAAAGTCACTAAAGGTAACCTTCCCTTTCTTACAGTCGACACTTGCCCCATATGCGGACAACCAGTCGGCTCCCAAAATTACATCATAGCCTTCCATGGACATACACACCAGGTCGGCTTTTAGGTTATGGTCTTCGATCATTACATCGGCAGAGGGAAAGTATTTGTTCAATTTCTCCTTTTTCCCTAGTGGCGTTGTGACAGAACTCACAACCCATGGATATAGGTTTAGCATTCACAGTATCAGCAAAGTTTTGAGATATAAATGAATGAGTGGCTCCAGTATCAAATAAAACGAATGCTGATAATGAGAAAACTTGAAGGGTACCTTCTACCACGCCACCCTCCATAGCAGTTCCTCATCATGCAGGGCTTGCAGTCGCCCTGTTTCTTAGGCGCATTAGGGCGCCTTTCATTCTTTCAGTAGCGGGCACTCAGGGATACGGTGCTCGCGACTTCCGCAGCGCAGACATGCGCCGGCTTTCCTCCAGCATTCATCAGCCGTGTGACCAGCTTGTCACAGTGTTTTCAGTGGCTCTTTGTTGGAGTGTTGGGTACGAAAACCTTGGGTTTCCTTTCTTGGCTAGATCCCTCCGTGATGTTGAAGGACGCTTCTTTCCGTTGGTAGGCTTAGCAGATGACTGACCCGAGGTCACTTCCTTCTTGACGAACTTCCCTTTTATACAGTCGGTGAAGTCCGTAGCATCTTCTAGCAGCTGAGCCCTCTTCACCATCTCAGCGTAGGTCGGGATGTCAAAAGGTGCGAGTTGAGTGATGTAGTGGGGCTTAAGGCCGTTGAGAAAGCGCTTAGCCTTCATCCTTTCAGTGTTCACCAGATGTACAGCATAGCGTACCAGTCTAGAGAACTGGGCTTCATATTCGGCCACAGTCAAGCTCCGCTATTTAAGAGTAGCGAATTCCACAGCCTTCCTTTCTTGAACACGCTCAGAGAAGTATTTGGAGTTGAATGCTTCTTTAAACTCGTTCCAGGTGAATGGCCCATTCTCTCTAGTAGCTTCCATGACTCCCACCAGGCGCGGGTGTCCTTCTCCAGTTGGAACGTGGCAAGTAGCAGCTTGTCCCCCGCTGCACATTGCATGACACAGAAATTCTTTCTGTCTCTTGGAGCCAGTGCTCAGCTTCATCCGGATCCGTGGATCTGCTGAACCTAGGTGGTTTCAGACTTCTGAAGTTGCGATGCAGGTCGCCTGCACCACGATTGCCACCTCCTTGAGTGGCTTGCACAATGGCGCGTGTCAGTTCTTGGATGGTTTGTTGCATGCCCCTCATTTGAGCATGTTCGGCAGTCATCTGGATTGCTTAGTTCCTACAAAATAACTTACTGTTATGATACTGATGTGAAATTAATTCGTGCGTGTGTGTTTATTTTTTATTTATTTCTTGTGCTAGTTACCCTTGGCTCTAACCACAACTCACATGGGTAGATAATTGACTCTAGTCGAGGCAGGTTAACCTAGATCATCCTGTACTAAGAATAACCTAGGCTCTGATACCACAACACTGTCACGCCCCGACGCGGAATATCGGAACGCAAGGCAGTTGCAAGAAAAGGGTATAGAGCGAGTACTAAACATCAAACCATTACACATTGAATAATACTAAAGCAAATTCATTTCATTAATATCTTTCCGATGTCTAGTTACAACCACTAATATCAGAGCCAATCTATGGGCCCGATTACATTGGAATAAAGCAAAAGACTAAACTTTAAACCTAACTACTACAACGCTAACATAGCAATAGGATGCTAGGGTACTCATGACATCTCTCCAGGTCGTTCCCGTCCTCTTGAGTGTATGGTTCATCCTCGGTCTCACCTGAGAACACAATGACAAATAACGCAGGGTGAGCGAACATCGCCCAGTATGACTTAAATCTCAGACTCAAGCAGGCTTTAAGTAATTAATGCATTAAAGGCAGAGTAACTAATGACAGAACGGAAGAGAGTTTCAAGTAAAAATATAGCAGGATAGTACGTGAACGAAACAACAAGACTTTTCAAATATAGACTTTCCAAGAATAGCACAAGTGTCGGGAATAGCACAATAATAGCAAGATAGCACAATGTCAAGTATAGCAAGATGGCCATTGTACAGATAGCACAACGAGTATAGCATAGCACAATGAGTATAGCATAGCACTTTGTGTCAATGGACAACGAGAGAACATAGCACTTTTGATTGTCATTAGATAGTCAAGATAGATAGCACTTGAGTATAATGCCAAACACTCTGATCCTTTAACTCCCATGGCACTAGCACTTTCGGGCGCACATCCTAGACCAGCTCGGGCCCGTTATATATTGCCAGACATTTGTTATATTGTTTATCCTTGTTGGGATGAGTGTGTTTTGGAATTTTCTAAAATTGTATTTTATGATGACCAATGAACATCACTCTAACATTGATTTCATTGCAGGACCCAAGCAAGTGTGGGTCCCAAACATAGCTTGATCAGCAAGCTGAGGAGACTTGCAGCGATACATTGTAAATGGACTCAAGATATGGCTATGCTAGGAAAGAAATGATTGGAGAACACAGGTAAAATCTTTGAAAAGTAATTGAAGTCCATTCAGGTAACTTCTTTATCATTTCAAATTTGAATTGCCTGAATTGAAATGATGTTTGATTTTGTATCTGAACAATGAAAAATGTGTCTGATGCTACTCCCAACAATAACATTATGTCATAAAATTGGAATCATGCTTGTATTATAATGATTGCTTAACTGTGCCCATGATTCTGTGTACATATCAACTGCTTTGACTTTTTTGGTATATCAATGATGACATGTGGAAAAACAAGTTATGCTTGTTTGGAAGCTATCATTATGCATGAGTAAAATACTCCGCCAAGTACCAAAAGTCATGTTATGCTTAAAGCTAATTATGTTCACAATCATGTGTAAATTGCTTGCTAGCTTTTTCATTCCATGCACATATTAAGGGGGAGTAAATTTGAAAAAGTGCAAAAAAAATGTTCTTGAAAATGCAATGAATTTCATGCTAAAACTAAAGAATAATTGACCTTTTTGCAGTGACTATGTGGTATATCAAATGGTGAAAGTGAAAGGACAAGTTAGGCTTGTCTGGAAACTCTCATCATGCGTGAGAAAAACTCTCCGCCAAGTATCAATAGTTTTTTTTTCCTGCATAAAAGGTCATTAGAAAAATGAAAATCTCAAAAACTTTATTTTAAGTCTTTGAAACTTTTCTCCTTCAATAATTGCCTGTGTTAATGCATGCTTGATCATGTTCATATTCTTTCTGTGCAAACTACTTTAATGAACATATATGAATTGCTTGAATGATCATTTCATATCATGCATATCTATGAGGAAGTGAGTCAAAAGAATCTTTGAGTGAAATGCTGAAGAAATATTCTTTCATATCTGATTATATCAACTCCCATTCAGTTTGTTGACAAATGTTCCTGCAAATGAATTCCTCACTCTCACATTGCATTGGGATTCTTGGTATATCAAATGGTGATTTGAAGAAAGACAAGTCAGCTTGTCTGGACACTTTCACTATACGTGAGGATATGTCTCCGCCAAGTATCAAGAGTCTTGTATGCAATTGTTGAGGGGGGTTCTTGTCTTTCAAATAAAACATTAACGTTCATTCTGTTTTCCCTATTTCTTCAAATTCTTCATGTTCACCGTGTTAGGGGAGATACATGAGGGGGGAGTCATTGTCATATCTCTTGAACTTACTTGTCTATTTGAAACCCAAGGTCATCAGAATTTTTGAGTCCTTGTGCTATTTTCTTATGAGAGAATTAAAACATTGAAAATAACTCATTGTGCATTTAGTTTAATTTTAAAGATTCAGTATCATTTCAAGGTTAAGCAATCTAATACTGAATGTCTTTAAAATGACTTGCAAAACACTTGTAGGCACATGAGTGGCTTTACTATTTAACATGTACATGTTTAAGCTTCATTTTTACCACATGTAAGAATAATTTCTCTAAATTCATAGTCATGACTTGTCTGGTCAAAGCAAACATATTCCTGCAAAACATCAAAGAAATGATGAAAATGAATCAACAATCTGGAAAGATACAAACAGAGCAATGCAAATCTTGAACCACTGAGTAACCGGGCCATTTCACCTAACAAGTGATTTGTTTCGCGTCAAAAAGTGGAAATCAAAGTTTTCAACTCTGTATAAGATAATGAAAGTTAAACCACTGAGTAATCAGGAGGTCTTGCATCTGATCAATGTGATCTCTTGCACTGAAAAATGAGATTTAACTAATTTATTCTTG
The DNA here is from genome assembly GCA_014218235.1 of Colocasia esculenta. Lineage (NCBI taxonomy): Eukaryota > Viridiplantae > Streptophyta > Magnoliopsida > Alismatales > Araceae > Colocasia > Colocasia esculenta. The sequence goes on along the minus strand of JACBKR010003012.1, from coordinate 15,660 downwards.
TATTCTTTCCCAGCTAAAATTGAAAGAAAATCAAAAAGACAGGATAGAAAAGCTTAAGACCTTGAGTTTAGACCTATTATTTTACATTGTGTTAACATAAAGCTCCTAACATCCTTGTTAAATATTTGTGCTCACTCATATAGGTCACTTTACTTCACCTTTGCATCATTATTTTAACTACATTCATATTATATTTTGCTATACTTTGTGTTGAGTGTGTCTTTGTGATTAAACATTGTTGCACAATCACCAAAACACAAATTTCTCTCATTTGACAATATCACGTTGCCTCATTTATTTTGATAATTCCGAACCTTCATTTCCTACATTTCATTTCTTGATCTCCTACAATCTTTGTTTCTCTCTCTTGTCTAACTTTTTGATGCTGTCAAAAAGGGGGAGAAAGTTCCTTAAAGGAGGAGAAAGTAAAAGTTTCTAGGGGGAGAAAGTTCTTTATGGGGAGAAAGTTCAAAGGGTGTATATGGTCAAGGGGAGTTATTGCAGTCAAGGGAGTCAAATTATTGGGAGACTGTGCATATGTTTTGTCATCATCAAAAAGGGGAGGTTGTTGGGTTGAGGTGTTTTGGAATTTCCTAAAATTGTATTTTAATGATGACAATGAACATCACTCATACTTTGATTTTGATGATGACATATTGTGACTTTAATGATGACATATTGTGATTTTGATGATGACATGTTGAACATGTTATACATTTTATACATATCACAATAATGCTTAGACAACATGTTTTGATGTTTAATATCTCATACTTTAATGATAATATCTTGTGCTAATGATTTATGTGTTAATTTACAGGTGTATACAGATTTTGTCATGGTAGTGTCGACACACCCATTGATGGTGTCGACACTGGGTCAGAGTCCCTGAAGGTTTTTCATGAAGACAGGGTCAAGTGTGTCGACACAGCCCCAAGCAGTGTCGACACTAGTCCCAGATTCCAGAAGACACAATTGCCTGACTGCGACAGTGTGTCGACACAGCTAGTGGCAGTGTCGACACTAGACCCAGTTCCCAGAAGACCAGTTTTGCGCAAATGGGACAGTGTGTCGACACACTCTGGTGGTGTCGACACAGTCCACCTGAAACTCAAAAACGCGAATTTTCTGGACATGTGGCTACTTGGGAATAGGGGATTTGACCTAGGTTTCCGTGCCTATGCACCCCAAGGCACTTTATGGACATATGGGGCTATAAATACCCATGTTCCTTGTACCCAAAGGCAAGAGAGCCATACACTTCCAGAAGAAGCTTTTTGGCGGCCAAACGGGGCTTTCCATATCTTGCTCCATCTCCAGAAGTTGTAGGCCATCCTTTCAAGAGGAAGGACGTGGGAATTAAGGGGAATCTCTGGAGAGAAGCTTGCTGTGCTAGGCAAGGAGCAGATCCAACTGAAGAGGCGCAGGAGAAGAAGGATTCTGGCATTTCAGATGCCATCAAAGCAGAGCATCTCCAATTGAGGAGAATCTCCATCGATTTCCATCAAGGCTCCTCAATTGAAGCGTCTGCAAGGCCTCTCATCGAAGATCACTCATTCTACATCCATTTCTCACTTCAGAGTTTGTTCTTCTTATTTCGTCTATGAGATTTGTGCATGACGTTCTGCGCAAATTTCTGTGTACGAATTTATCTTGCATCAGATCAATGCTAGAGGATCTGATTTCTGTTGTCTTTGATCTAGCTTGTGTTTTTGGGAGCCGTCGAGCTCTGGTTTGTGAGTCGTCGCACTCACGGTGTGGTTTGAGCTGTCGTGCTCAATTTGGAGTCATCGTGCTCCGGTTGTTGTTTGAGCCATCATGCTCAGGTTGTGAGTCATTGAACTCAGGGTGTTTGGAGTCGTCATGCTCCAGTGTGTGTTGTACTCAAGGTTTTGAGTAGTGTGGCCTCACTGTGTGAGGGGTGGACGTAGGAGTCATTGGAGCTGATTTCCGAACCACCTAAAAATCCTCTGTGCAATGGTTTGAATTGTGGTTTGACTTTGTATTACGCTAGATGCATGCATAGGGATTTTGTTCACACTACTACTCGATTGCTCACACACACTAATCACACTTCAGATCAGTAAATTGGTTGGGTGAATTGATCTCTGATTCGAAGTAATTTTAAATTGCTTGAGCTTCTACATTAATAGTGTTAGATCTATTCAACCCCCCTTCTCGATCTGATCCATCCACCCATCTGATTCTACAATCTTAGACAATCAGTCAATGGCCAATATAGAGTACCAAGAAGTAGATGAGAGAACTAGATGAATAGACGAGATAGTAGAGTGAACGTGAATAGAGAGCGGTAGAGTATAGATGAGAGTTAGGGGACCTTGCACATGAAACTCGAGTAACGAGCGATAGTAACCGTTGCACAACACGCGCACATGGTGTTGGCAGTCAGGCGGAACTTACGACCTTACCACTGGCCATGTTAAGCACAGTCTAGAGGTCCGGCGTGATTCAAGACGAGAGTGAATTTCTAATAGCCGTTGGACATATTGATCCCTAATGGGTGTAACAGGTGTTAGGCTACAACCGGCTCGTCGACCATGTGGAATCCATGGACAGAGAAGACTTACGGAGGCCTTGAACAAAGACTTACTAGTCCGGCAGATGGAGTATCCGACGGAAAGTTCGTCCAAGTCAAGAGAGAGTGTATATAGAAACAAGTGCTCGACATTCTAGAGGAGTTCTAGAATAGTGGAGTGTCAATATTGGTATTCCTAAACATCGCGAGAACGATAGACAAGTATAGGGTAATTTAATTACATAATTACCAGATGTATTATGAAACAGTTTCATGCCAGATTATGCCATAATTGGATGGTTCAAAGTGTGCGTAAGTGTCATGGAATTTTAGATAGAAAAGATCATGTGCATGTATTTAGTCATACATAATGTTTAATTTATAACAAGTGTTATTTTCTGTATGTATGACCGTTAAACCAGAGTACAAACACTGTAGATAATCAAGCATTGCTGAGACAGGGGGTTTCTTGTACAAAGAACCCGATCGCGACGTACCCTAGTGGGGTCACGACGGGGTCTACTGAGATCGCGACGAGTGCTTGTACGGGTCGCGACAAGCTTAGTCTGGTCGGACAGCAGATCGCGACGACAGGCCCTGTCATGATCAGATCGCGACAGAGGGCGCTGTCGCGATGGCACTTGTGAACACGGCCTATCGGGCCGTCGCGTTCACAGGGTCTGCGCCCGGGTCCGACAGGGAAAGGACATTACATTGGATTACGGGCTAGAACTTACCCTGTTTAACACAGGGTGGTTCAGAAAATCCCAACTATTTGTATAGTCAATGAAAAATCATGAAATAGTTGCAAAATGACCTAGACATACATGGGTACTTACAATAAATAGGAATTGGAAAACATCCAGGTTTAGACATGTGTTAACACGGGTATTCATGATGAACATGAAACAGTACATAGTTGAGATCAACGATTAAATTCGCAAGATAGGATGAATCAAATTTAGGGATTTTAGGGGCAAAAGATGGCTAACATGCATCAGTTCCTACAGTAAAAATCTCATGGCATGGGGTTGAGTATACAAGGAGATCAAGAATTAAGAAGGGTTCAGGGTCATGTAAGTTGCAGAACATGAAAAATCAAGAACGAAAGATATGCTCGATGGAAAATTATGAAACCAAAGGCTTTTGTTCCTGATAGAGAGACATCCCACGAAAAATGTTTCATGGTTTATGCTTGTGAGAATGCCTACCTTTGATCGTTTTTCCAATCTAGGGTTAAGACTTGAGAATTCATGGAAGAACTTGAGAGATCCTTCCTCTCCACGAATTCTCCTCCTCTTGGCCTCTCCTCCTGGTCCAGAACCTCTTGGCACGAGCTAGGGCCGGCCATGAGGGTTTGAGATAAGTATTTAAGCTTCTCCCTATTCCTTTTCCTAGTTTAAATCTAACTCCTATTAAATTCTGAATTTCCTATTTTCTCTCCCCTTTTTAAGCAAGAGATCTTCTATTTGGGTTGGGAGAGAGAGGATTTCGTGGCCAACCATTAGGGTAGGTTTAGGAATCCCAATCCAACTCAAACTTCTATTTTTAATGTATTAAATACCTCTTTTCTATTTTTGTAATATTTTAGTTACGTATTTTGGGTATTTCTCTATTATTCCCCTTAAATTTCTATTTTAGCCCACTCATTTCTAATGGGTTGATATAGCAAGCCCATTACTCCTTTTCTTTTAATGATTTTTATTTAATTATCTCTTATTTGATTTCCTAGTTGATTTAATACATCTTCCTTTTATTTGATTTTCTAATTAATAATACAAATATTTAATATTTTTCCCATAAATTTAGGGTTGCTACATCCTCCCCCTCTTAAAAAGAATTTGGTCCCCAAATTCATGTGATCATTCAGGAGAGAATGTTTTACCGAAAAGAGCGGGGTATTTTCGTCTGATGATTCCTTTCGGTTCCCAGGTTGCCTCTTCCACTCCACGATTATTCCATAGGACCTTAACCACATGGATGGGACAGTTCCTGAGTTGTTGTATCTTATGTTCTAGTATCCTGACTGGCTTCTCTTCGTACGTCACATCTTTGTTCAATATCAACTTCTCGTGGCGAATGATGTGTGTGGGGTTGTACACATATCTCCTAAGCATGGAACACATTGTGTACACATGACAAATCCAGTGGCAACGCCAGCCGGTATGCAACCTCACCAACCCTTTCGAGTACTTCAAAAGGACCGATGAATCTAGGGCTGAGCTTTCCCTTTACACCGAATCTTTGGATGCCACGAGTAGGTGACACTTTTAGGAACACATGATCACCAACTTGAAATTCCAGTTCTCGCCTTCTTTTGTTGGCGTAGCTCTTCTGTCTGGATTGGGCAATCTTGAGCCTGTCTCTGATTACCTGAATGTCCTTCGTTGTCCGTTGCACCATGTCTTGGCCTAGCCATTGTTGTTCTCCAACCTCATTCCAGCATGCAGGGGATCTGCAATTCCTTCTGTAGAGTGCTTCGAACGGTGCCATCTTATTCAATCAACATTTTTAAATTCACATACCACAGTCTATATAGTCCATGAAATAAATACATAACCATAAACATCCACTTAGCCAGTCTTCCAATTACAATAATACAAAAGCTCCAATTACAAATTTCATCACCTACTAGCAAATGAAATACAATCTTCATCTAATCTTCGCGTTCCTTGTTGGACCTTGCCAAGTCTTGCATTTCCAAGCTTCCTTCCTGAATTTTAGCAAGGGTGAGTCTACACAATAGACTCCGCAAGCAACTTAATCACAAGCCGTACACTCATCACGCATGCTTTCTAACAATTCACATTTTACTAACTTACTAGATTTTCACATTTAAACTCTTATAGGTTCATGCTATAACATAAGAATTAAACATGGAGTCTTTTAAACAAACTATACTAATACATGTAAATCAACGGCCTAAACATGTGTAACATCGCGTGTTTTTCAGATCTTTGCGGATCCCTGCTTAGTGGGTTTGGTGGCCAATGTGTGGCCCATTAGTGCGTGTTTCAGGTGTTACGCGCATTGTGAGGCTTGGTGGGCCCAGATTGGGCCCAAAGCACTCACAGGTTTTCTACCTGTGAACGCGACAGGGGTGTGCGTCGCATTCTGAACGCGACAGCCCTGGTGGTCGCGTCCTGTTACTGCTGTTTGGGTTGACGTCTGCATGCGCGCCACGTGTCGCGCACAGGGTAGGGCTTGCTGACGTCAGGAGTGGGAAGGCGATGGCCTCCCATGTCGCGTTCAGGTCGCGATGTACGGCTACGTCGCGTTCCCAACCGCTGTGCGTTTTTAAAAGGTTTTCGCCGAACAGAGCAGGGGAGCTCTACTCGCCATGGGGAGCTGCTGCAAGGTTCCTCCGAGCGTTCGAGGTTCTAGAGGTGCGTGGGGCGTGTTCTCACTGTGAGGTCGTCGTGTGGAGTGGGGGAAACGCCGAGGGATCTCTGTTTTTCGCGTTCTTCGCGAAGTTAGTACTACCTTGTTTCGTGTTGTGATTGCATGTTATTTGTTTATTGCTTTGAAAACTACAGATACCATGCTAGGGTATCCATTAAAGCATGAAAAGGTGAATTAAGCATGGTTTGAATGGTCCGGAATGGTGATCCGTGGATTTGCTCCCGGATTAGGGTTTGCGCCTGTGAAGGCGATGGCCCAGAGTGTCGCGTCCTGAACGCGACAGCCCGACGCGTCGCGTTCATGTTATGAACGTGACAAGTCGATGGGTCGCATTCTGAAGGAGACCTGGCCCCTTGTCGCGACCTCAGTTGAGAGGTCTGGTTATGCATGCTTTTGGTGTTTTGGATATCCGGTTATCGGTATTTGTTGTGCATAGGAATGACAGGTAGAGCCAGTGTACTTGTTACGCTCACGGAGCGTGTTGCTCACGAGGTGGGCAAGTTTTATGTGGTTAATGTGTTATGTACGTAATCGGCTTAGTGTTTACGTAGTATATGTGTGTGTTGGTACCCGTAGCGCTCTTGAAGCGTACTGTCCATGTGTTGGATATGTTGTTTATTGAATGACTGTGGTGCACCTGGATGGTGTATTATACACGTGGTGTCTACGTGGTTTGAATGTTGTGTATGTGGTTTGGTGTGTAGGCACATCGTACGTCATTCTGTTTATTGTATCTTAATTATTGTGGTTAGTCCGTGGTATAGTGGCGGTGAGTTTCACGTTTGAACCTAGCCTTGATCTTTCAAGATCTTTTATAGATTATCCTAGATGGATAATTAGTAAAGTATAAGTATGGTTATTACGTGATTATCGTGTACTGTGTTTAGTGTGGCAGTGGAGTCACAAGGTGACCGATGACAGCTGTGGTGTTTTTATTAATATGGTTTATGTGTGTGATTATGTAGGTTAGCTTGTAAGTCACAGGTGACTGGGACGAGCTATTCCTAACATATGTACCGTGATTGGTAATAGAAAGTGTTTGTGTATATATCGAGGTTTGAGCTTGCCGAGTGTGGTGGTCTGGCGCCTATTCCGGAATGCCTCTCTAGTCGGGTACCCCAGGTTCTTGTGAGCCAGGCACGTGTACTTTGTTGTGCTTGGGGTTGGTCCCAGTACTGTGTGTACCATCGAGTCTTGTGCGTCTTCCTGGACGCCCTCACTCTTGTGTTTGAGTTGTACGTCCGGTTGAGGGAAAGACGACAGTAGGGCAGCGACTTGTGTTTGTGGGTGTGCAGTCGCTTGTAGCGTGCTCGTAGTTGTGGGGTACGAACACCAATAGACGTCACTGGTCCCCAGCTAGTCCTGTTTTCCAGTGCTTCACTTTAGGGTGCTCCGCCTGAGACCCTAGAGGTGCCAGGCATGGACCTACAGCTATGTGTCTGCAGGTGTGGTGTTGGTTGGTCTCCACAGTTGTTTGACTTGTTCTCGTGGAGAGGCAGTTGGACCTTTCGTCCGTGACTGCGAGACTGAGAGGTTGTTCTTGTGTTGTGTTGTCCAGGATGGATACTGGCCTGATCAACCAGTAGTTCGTTCCCTGTGTGATGCGTCGTTCTTTCGACTCGTGCTTTGCCGCTCTGGTTGTGGCTTGTGTGACTTTCCGATTAGTTTCACCTGTAATGTTGTGCCTAAGTGATGGCACAGTAAAGTTGTGGTTCTGGGTGGTGTTTATTACCTACTTGTACCCTTCGTACAGGTGTTTGTCTTGTAGTACCTCAGGGTAGTAGGTACCTGTACCCTTTTGTGGGTTGCTTTGCGGTTTTAAAGTGTACACAACTTTTCTAGGTATTGAGGTAATACTCTTGTTTCTGTGGCAGTCTTATGAATTGACCTGCCACCTATTGTAGTTTATCTGTTTTAAGTCTCCGTTTATGGTTTATTGTGAAATGAATTGGCTTGTGGTTGCCAATCCTGTTACCCTTTGTGGGTAATTTGCCGATGAGGCTTGTGGCCTAGGCGTACTGTGGTTTGGTGGAGCTGTGCTTCGTGGAGACCGTGTGATGGAACCTTCCACTTGTGGTGTTTCACCTTTCTTTAGATAAGCTTTCGATTATGGTTTTAGTATGTGATGGATTGGCCCGCTGTAGCTGATCATGTTACCTGGTGTGTGTAGCTTCTGATATATTGTGGGTTGGGGTTTAATGAACCAGCACTTGGTTGACTGTCCTATTACCACGAGGTTGAGGTTCGCCTGGGAAGCTTGCAGCCTAGGCAGTGACTTGCCTGTGTGGCTAAAAGCATAGGCGACCAATTGTTATTATGATTTGCCTGTGAGGCTTAAGGCTTAGGTGTTTCAGTTGTGGTGTGGACTAGTGGTGCAAAACTAGTCCTGTTGTTTTTTCTTACCTTCCGACGTTATGTTTGATTAAGGTGTTTATATTTAATTGCAGCTTAAATTTAATTGTTGTGAGCATGAAATGGTTTGGCTATTGGTGTTGCCAATGAGACCCTCTGGGGTTGAGGTGTCCGTAGTTTTGTTGTTGTTTCGGGTAGCCCCTACTGAGCCTGTGACTTGTTGAGGCTCACTCCCCTACAGTTCTTTTCAGGGCTTACCGTTGGTTCGGCTTGTGGAGAGGTTGTGGCAGACTTGTACCACCAGCAGTAGTGTAGTAGTTAGTTTGTGTGAGCTTGTGCTCCCTCGGGGTATGCCCCAGGTAGTTCTACATTTTAATTGGACATGTAATTATGTAATGGGACAGTTGTAAATTGTTATATGCAGGTATGAGCACATGTGCTTTCTTGTGACTTGTACTATTGTGGTCTATCTTTTATATTCTTACTGGACACGTGTGTAAGATATCCCTTGCGAGACTTCGGTCCGTTCGCGGGAGGTGGATCTGGATATGGAGCCTTATGGGCATAAATTCCCTGGTCCGTCACAGTTGGTATCAGAGCATGTCCAGTTAGAATATGAAAAGACATTGAGAGTACAATGTCCCAATACATGGATTAATGTCCACTGTTGGTAGTAAGTCTGCGGTTTTGTGTTGGTTAAGGTAGTATTTATCTGAGTTTTTGTTCTATAAAACGTGTTTTTTTGTTGAGAAATTTAGTTGTTAGCAGTTATTGAAAGTTGATGTGATTAGAGGTGGTATAATCTATGTGATTATACTAGCGTGCTGGTTTTTGATAGATCAGTTTGGTTGTTAAAGATTCGCAGTTAAAGGAATTGAGGAGATTAACAAGTTTGGATATGGAATTCAGTAAGTAAGTTATAATGAGATACAGAGTTAGCAGAGACAGGTATATGGTAACAAGGTGATGAGGAACAAGTCAGTGTGTGTGTTAGAAGTGATTAAATATGCAAATATAGTTGAGACCTCAGCAGAGGTATTGTGGCATCAGAGATATGAGTCAGATGATATCAAGAAACAGTATGACTGAGAATGTGATTTGTGTTATGAAAAATTTGGCATGATTAAGTAAGGCAGATCAGCTTTAAAAAAAAAAGTACTGTTACAGAAGGGAGCAGTGGTTTATGGCAAATAGATTAAATATGCCTGAGATTAGAAATTTGAAAAAAAAGTGTTGTTATGAATAATGATGGTAATATGAAGTTTGATATGAGGATTTGTATAAATATGTATAGAAAGGATCAGTTGAATAAAGAAAGAGAGAAAAGAAGAATCAGTGTATAATGAATTTTTTTTTAGAATTGCACAAGAAAAATATTTAGTTGGTGAATGGCAGATTATGAGGAATTCTTCAGAGAGAGTTAGTAAAGATTGCTGTGCTAAAGATAAGAGCAGTGAAAGTTAGTAACTATGAGCAGTTTGAGGAAAATCAAAATTAAAGTTAAGTATATTGGAATGAGTTTAAGGCAAATGAAATAGAATGGAAAGAAGCGCATTAATGGAGAAGCAGTTAATAAATATTGAGTTGAGAGAAACAGCAAGGCAGATTGTGATATTTATGTTATTTGAGAAAAGAGCATTTAATGGAATAAGGGAAGCAGACAGAGCAAGTTGATATATTTAAAGAAATTGGTATTCAAATTTGAGTTTTTGCTGTATTTTAAAGAAGGATGATTAGATACCAGAAAGATTTATAGTATGAATGGTACAACAAGATTAGCCAGGCAGCAGAATGAATAAGAGAAGCATTTTTGCGGAAAAGATGTTATGATTAGAATGATTGCATTTAGATAAAAAAGAAATATGGACCAGAGAAAAGAAGAATTTAGCAAATGATGAAGTGAATAAAATTAGATGAGTCAGGAAATGTCAGTTAGAGTTTGTATATCGGTGCAAAGAAATGATTCAATAGAGCATAAATGGACTGTTATTAGATATTCCAGAGTTTTATGTAGGAGCAGGAACAACTAATTAAAGAATATTTGGAAATGTTATGCAACAAAATTATGATTAGCCAGAGAATGTCAGTAAAGCAAGAAAGGTATATGAAGAGTACAACATGTCAATAGCGGTTTGGCAGGTCAGAAATTGCAGTAATATTTTTAGCATGAATTAATTGAATAAGATGATTTGAGAAGCATTAAAGTTAGAAATGAGTACAGTTGAAGCCAGAAGAAAGTATTGAAAGTAATAATGAGAACAGAAATTGTGGAATATTTTGCAAAAGTGTTCAGTGTGATCGAAGTAGCGTAGCGGAAGCTGAAGCAAGAAAGATTTAATATTCACAGATTGTTCAGGTTTGCTTGAATAAGGAGAAAGTATAAAGTTTTGTGTAGCGAATAAGGAACAGAGTTATTATGGTTTTTAATCAGAATGATTTAAAGAGGTATGGGCAGAATAATATGAAAGGGCAGAAAATTCAATGATGGTGATTGGTTTTCTTTGAAAAAAAAATGACAGTTGCGAATGTAAATATAGATAAGGCAGGGTAACGTACGCAATGATAAATAGAAAAAGAAAATGGCACCGGAAAATTCAAGAATTTGGACGATTATATCATGGTAAACTATTACAGTGTAGATACTCGAGAAAGGTAAAGCGGTCCCGAAAGAAAGGTTGCAAACACAGCCGAAAAAATGTGAAAGTAGGTTCAGTCCAAGGAGATAAAGCGCCACCAGCAAGGTAGAATCACCTATGGATAAAAGGTAAGGAAATAGCATATTGAAATTATAAAATAAGGCAGTTGTGGAATGAATTGAAAAGAAAGGAAAGGCAAAACAAACATGGGAATGAACAGATGAATCAGTCATTCAGATGATTAAGAGAAAGATATAAAGGAAGCGTATCCTACTTTCTCTATATACGGTTTTGTTTCTTTTTAGGTGATAATCCGATTTGTTGTGATTTGCTTTGCTGTCGAGGATGACATTCCTTTTTAGGTGATAATTGTAGCAACCTGAATTTTTACGAAAAATAAAAATTTAAATAAAGAATTTAAAACCTAGCTAAATGATATTTAAACAGAGCATTAAATAAAACCCATTAGATGGAAAAGAGTAATGGCTTTGCTTAATGGTCTTCTAGAAATTATGGGTCAAAAATAAGAATTTATAAAAGAGAATAATAGGAAAATACCCTAAATTCGTAACTAAATTATTACCTAAATAGAAAAGAGATGTTTTAATGCATTAAATAGGAAGTTTGAGTAGGAGTTGATTCCTAAACCTACCCCATATGGATTAGCACGAATTTGGATCTCTTCCAAGTCTAAATTGGGATTGGAAAGCTTGGAAGGAGGTTAGGAAAGAGAAATTCGGAATTTTATAGGAGTTAGAGTCCTATTAGGAATAGAAAGAGGAGAAGCTTAAATACTCTCCTAAAACCCTCATGGCCGACCGACCCAAGCTCGTGCCAAAGGATTCCTGGACCCAGGAGGAGAGGCCAAGGAGGAGGAGATTTCGTGGAAGAAAAGCTTTCAAGCTCTCACCCCGTTCTTCAAGTTCTACCCTAGAATATTGAGTCAAAGGTAGGCATTCTCACAAGCATAAATCATGAAACTTTTTCTGTAGGATGTATCATCTACCAGGAACGACCCTCAAGTTTCATAATTTTCCATCCAGTATATCTTTAGTTTTGATTTTTCATGTTCTGCAACTCTTATGACCCCGACCTTCATGCTTAATTCATATCTCCTTGCATACTCTATCTCATGCCTCCATATTTTTATGGGAGATACTGATGCAAGATAGGCATCTTTTGCCCCTAAAAGGCCTAAATTTCGTTGAGCATGTTACTCGAATTAAATCGATCTTACTCCCTGTAGCATGTTCTATGTTACTTGTTCTTGTTCGTCCTCAACCATGTTCAAACCATGCTCTCTCTCGAAGTCCTATTTACTGGAAGTACTCTCGCATGTCTAGTTTCATTGTCCCCTGATTTCATGATTTTTCATCATGTATACATTAGTTATGATTTCCTGAATGACCCTGTATCGAATTTCAATGTTCTGGCCCGCAATCCAATGCCTGGTCTGACTCCTGTCGGAGTCCGCAGACAACCAGAAGGCGACACCTCGATATGTCGTTTTCTGGGGCCTGATTGCGACAGCCATCCTATCGCGACCAAGAAGGCGACAGACGAGCCGTCGCGTTCTCAGTACCCGATTTGCATGCCCTGTCGCGACCCTTTTTAGGCCCTGTCGCGTTCTGTCCTGACCCTGTCGCGACCAGTACAGGGGTATGTCGCCTTCTTACCGTTATACCCCTAGTAAACCCTACTTAAAAAGGATGCTATATTGAATGATTTAAAATACATGTTCACGACTTATTCTATCTATATTTCTCTTGCACTTGCACACACTTGAACCATCCATTTATGGCTGAAATCTTGCAGAAAAATCTCATAATGTATCTGGTAATTACCGAAGTAAGGTATAGTAATTGCCCTATTTTAAAGACTTGTATTCGTTTCTTGCGTTGTTTATACCGATATCGCCGCTCCACTGTTCTAGAATTCCTCTAAACGTCGAGCACATGTTTTATATACCCACTTTACTTGGCTTGTGGTGAACTCTCCGTCGGATATTCCTTTCGCCGGACTAGTGAACTCTTGCACAAGGCCTCCGTAAGTCTCCGCTGATCATGGATTCCCACATGGTCGACGAGCCGGTTGTACCCTAATACCTACGATACCCTTTAGGAGTCTATATGATCCAAACGGCTATTAGAGATTCACTCTCGTCTTAAATCACGTCGGACCTCTGGACCTGTGCATAACAAGGCCAGTGGTAGGGTCGTGAGTTCCACCTGACTGCCAACACTAAGTGCGCGTGTTGTGCAACTGTTACTATCGCCTGATTACTCGACGTATTACGTGCAATGTCCTTTAGCTCTCATCTATACTATACTCGCTCTCGTGCTATTGTTCTATCTCTTCATCTAATTTTGACTCTCTTGTACCTGCTATCTTTAGATACTCTGCCATTAAATGCATTAATTTATTTAAAGCCTGCTTGAGCCTGAGATTTAAGTCCTACTGGGCGTTATCGCTCACCCTACGTTATTTGATGTTGTGTTCTCAGGTGAGACCGGGATACACATACACTCACGAGGAAGGGAATGACAAGAGTGAAGCCAGAGTACCCTTGAGTCATTATGTTATCTTAGAGTTCTAGTTAGTTATTTTCTTTTTATTGCAATGTAATTGGGCCCTGTAGAATGGCTCTGATATTAGTGGTTGTAACTAGACACAGAAAAGTTATTAATGAGAAAGATTTACTTTAGCTTATTCAATGTGCAATGGTTGATGTCTAGTACTTGCTCTATACCTTTTCTTGCAACTGCCTTCGCGCTCCGATATTCCGCGTTGGGGCGTGACAATAATAATGTAACATCGCGTGTTTTTCGGATCTTTGCAGATCCCTGCTTAGTGGGTTTGGTGGCCAATGTGTGGCCCATTAGTGCGTGTTTCAGGTGTTTACGCGCGTTGTGAGGCTTGGTGGGCCGTCAGATTAGGCCCAAAGCACTCACAGGTTTTCTTCTGTGAACGCGACAGGGGTGTGCGTCGCATTCTAAACGCGACAGCCCTGGTGGTCGCATTCCTATTGCCATTGTTTGGGTTGACGTCTACATGCGCGCCACGTGTCGCGCGTGGGGCAGGGCTTGCTGACGTCAGGAGTGGGAAGGCGACAGCCTCCCACGTCGCGTTCAGGTCGCGACGTAGGGCTACGTCGTGTTCCCAACCGCTGTGCGTTTTTTAAGGGTTTTCGCCGAACAGAGCAGGGGAAGCTCTGCTCGCCAGGGGGATGCTGCAGGGTTCCTCCGAGCAGTTCGAGGTTCTGGAGGTGCGTGGGGCGTGTTCTCGCCGCGAGGTCATGGTGGAGGCGGGGAAACGTTGAGGGATCTCCGGTTTTCGCGTTCTTCATGAAGGTAGGGTGTACTACCTTGTTTCGTGTTGTGAATTGCATGTTAGTTCATTTTTGCTTTGAAAACTGCAGATACCATGCTAGGGTATCCATTAAGCATAAAAACGTGAATTAGCATGGTTTGAATGGTCCGGAATGGTGATCCGTGGATTTGCTCTCGGATTAGGGTTTGCGCCTGTGAAGGTGACGGCCCAGAGTGTCTGTCCTGAATGCGACAGCCCGACTCGTCGCGTTCATGTTATGAACGCGACAAGTCGATGGGTCGCGTTTTGAAGGCGACCTGGCCCCTTGCCACGACCTCAGTTGAGAGGTCTGGTTATGCATGCTTTTGGTGTTTTGGATATCCGTTATCGGTATTATTGTGCATGGCAATGACAGTAGAGCCAGTGCACTTGTTACGCTCATGGAGCGTGTTGCTCACGAGGTGGTCATGTTTTATGTGGTTAATGTGTTATGTACGTAATCGGCTTGGTTTACGTAGTATATGTGGTGCGTTGGTACCCGTAGCGCTCTTGAAGCATACTGTCCATGTGTTGGATATGTTGTTTACGTGAATGACGTGTGCTACACCTGGCTGGTGTATTAATACACGTGGTGTCTACGTGGTTTTGGATCCGTGTATGTGGTTTGTGTGTGCATGGCACATCGTACGTCATTGTGTTTATTGTATCTTAATTATTGTGGTTAGTCTGTGGTATAGTGGCGGTGAGGTACACGTTTGAACCTAGCCTTGATCCTTCAAGATCTTTATAGATTATCCTAGATAGATAATTAGTAAAGTATAAGTATGGTTATTACGTGATTATCGTGTACTGTGTTTAGTGTGGCAGTGGAGGTCACAAGGTGACCGATGACAGGCTGTGGTGTTTTATTAATATGGTTATGTGTGTGATTATGTAGGTTGCTTGTAAGTCACAGGGTGATTGGGACGAGCTATTCCTAACATATGTACCGTGATTGGTAATAGAAAGTGTTTGTGTATATATTGTGGTTTGAGCTTGCCGAGTGTGGTGGTACGGCGCCTGTTCCGGAATGCCTCTCTAGTCGGGTACCCCAGGTTCTTTGTGAGCCAGGCACGTGTACTTGTTGTGCTTGGGGTTGGTCTCGGTACTGTGGTTACCGTCGAGGTCTGTGTCGTCTTCCTGGACACCCTCACTCCTGATTTTGAGTTGTACGTCCGGTTGAGGGAAAGACGACAGTAGGGCAGCGGCTTGTGTTTGTGGGTGTGCAGTCGCTTGTAGCGCGCTCGTAGTTTGTGGTACGGACACCATTAGACGTCACTGGTCCCCAGCTAGTCCTGTTTTCCAGTGCCTCACTTTAGGGTGCTCCGGCCAGAGACCCTAGAGGTGCCACATGGACCTGCAGCTGTGTGTCTGCTGGTGTGGTGT
>JACBKR010003011.1:0-32351 GCA_014218235.1 Colocasia esculenta | reverse complement strand
TAGGGTTAAGTAAATGGTAAACAGAGAAGCCCAAGAACTAATAGGAAAAAGTCTCAAGGTCATTGGTGTTCCATTTCAGCACTCCCCCGTGTTCCGTTAAGGAGTACCGTTTGGTAATTATCCAAGCTCGTCCTTCGAGAGCCTAGCATTAAAAAAAATAAATCTGTGAGGTCGATCATATTAATGTTGAAAGATATATATATGTATCGACTTCACGGTTTTGTTGTAAATGAAAGATCAGCTCTAAAGAAGTTTTATCCTGCTTAATTATACGGGTGCATGGAACACCACGGCGATATTGAAATATTCCAACTATGAGAATTACTTGATGCACATCTAAGGGTGAGGTGTGTGCTCACACGCTCTTCCCATTTAATACCCATCACATCGGGGCACCCAATTTTCTATGGGTGTGTGTGCACATCTTGACGGTGGTGGTGTGCACCAAATAATTCTCTCCAATTATATACACACACGCATATATATAATATGACAGTTACTTTTCTGAACCACTGTCTTCCGGTCGAAAGTATTTTTTCTTTTTCATATATATTTTTTACAAGTTCTAGTTGCAAAAATATTAAATTAACTTGGTAGTAGCGCTACAATCGGGTCGGATTTAGAATTAGAAACATATATTTCAATTCCGATTTTAATAATTGAAATATAATTTTGATTTCGATAAAATCGAAATGATTAATTTCGATTACGTTCTGATTTCGATAATATTATCTAAATCGAAATTTTGATAAACTAAGGTGCTTATCATGGTTTTACCTTTTAAATTTTTGGATAATTTATCAGAATAACTAAAACCGATTCAGATTCTGATTTCTTTGTAATTCTGATTCCAATTCTGATAATTTATTGAAATATCTGAAACTAATTCTGATAAGTTATCGGTACCATTTTTCACTTCCAAAATTGATAATTTTTATCAGAATTAGATCGAATATTGAAATATCAAATTCTATTTACAGCTCTACTTGATATTGTTTAGAAACACCCGCCGTATATAACTCTTGGGGGTGGGTTGGGTCTATTCTCTTTTCTACCACTGCTAATTAGTGAAACATTTCGGATGCAAATCTGAGTATGAATGCCCACCATCAGAGACTAAACGCACGAAAAATATGTAATCCAAGGCATCAGCATTGGAAGTAAGCATGACATCTTCTTAAGCTAAAATTTGACTTGAAGAACCCGAAGGCACCATGCTTATTGAAAGTAGATATACTAATCATTCATTTATATCAATTAAGAAATACTTATTACACTTACAAATTGAAGTATATATAGTAAATACGCTTGTCATATGAAAAGTATATTTATTACTATAAGTATTTTTTTCACCCGGTGTGTATTACTATATATGTACATCTTTAAGAAATTCAATACATTCATGCCTTCATGGACAAGTGCGTGGGATGACGTAACCGGAGGACGTTCCTGACACGTGGTTGCAGATGGACTGCGCTCTCCCCGAGTCACCGTACGTCAGGTTGACGTTATGCATACGGATGCCGCTGCAGCCCGACAGGGGGCTGCAGTCCAAGTTCACCGCAATTTGCGACGCCGACGTCCCCTCGATCCCACTGAAGGTCACGTTGTTGATCTTCACACCGGATCCCTACAGTCAGCATCGATCAAAACTATGTATAAATCACTAGCTACTGATCAGCACCATGCATATATACAATACAATATATATATATATGGTAAGAAAATATAATACTGTTGAGCAATATTCCACTATATATATATATATAGTGTTACATGCATGCCAACAATGTAGTGTGATGAGAAAGATTTTTTACAATTTTGAAAGTGCAGATCATTTTGTATTTTCTTTTTTTTATTGGTGGAAAAGAGATGAGAGGTCTATGTGTTAGTTTGATTCCCACCAATAAAAAAAAGAAAGTATAAATTAACTTGTCGTTTCTATATTTTCAGAAGTGTAAAAAACTTTTTTTGGTAGTGTGATATAGTAGTACGTATTGTTGATGGAGAGCAGCATATATATGAGTACTACTTTGATCAGATCCCGGACATATATAATTAATTAACTTACATAGTGAGGGCAGCCGAGGTTGTGGGGGCAATAGTTCTGGTCGATGATGATGGGCTTGTTGACGTTATACATTTGAGCTCCTTGGAAGGTGACCCCGTTGACAAAGGCCCTGGAGGGCTTAGCCCATGTCTTTATACGCACCCCGTTCTGCGTCCCGCTCAGCACCACGTTCCTCACCCAGATGTTCTGCACCCCATCCTCGTCCGCCTCGTTCCCCAGGCTCCCTATGCTGAATTTTTTGATAATATTCCGCGCATGCATGCGTACGTGCATGGTTAATCCCGGACGGCCATATACATAACGCGCGCACGCACATGATCCGAGATCACCACATATATAATTAATTAACGATCATATCAACGTAAGTTGTTTATATGCGCACACATGCATGCATGCATGCATGCATATATGTACGTATAGCTAGCTCTGAGAGGATATCGAAGATACGTAAAGAGCGAAAAAGGATCGATCGGATGTTTGTGCACGCGTTACCTGATGCCGTGGCCGGGGCCGCAGAAGACGCCGTCGGCGAGGACGTTAGTGGAGCCGTGACCTATGGAGATGCAGTCGTCGCCGGTGCTGATGGTGGCTTCGGTGATGCTGACGTCGTCGGACTCCTGGATGTGGATGCCGTCGGTGTTGGGGCTGTCGCCGGGGGCCTGGATGGTGAGGTGGTGCAGGCGGACGTTCGAGGAGCCGCCCACGTAAATGTGAAGAACTTGCTGTTGAAGAACGTCAGGTCGGTGATGTTAACGTGGTTGGAGTGGCTGATCGACAACGACTGTACATATATGCACACCTCGATCATGCACATGAACAAAACAACATCGATATATAGTAGCTAGATTAGATAGATCAGCTCTATAGATGGAGAGAGAGAGAGAGAGAGAGAGAGAGAGATAGAGAGAGAGAGAGAGGTTTATACATAAGATATACATATGTGTGCCTTCTTAGTTAAATACATGTCGCATACAGATGTGCCGTGCGCATAAGATCGACAGATCAACTACGTGCGACGACATACGTACCTTGGGGCCCAGTGGGCAGTCCTGGCGGGCATTCTTGCACCTCCACAAAGCCGCGCCCTGCCCGTCGATCGTACCGCTGCCGCGGACGGTCACCCAATCAACGTGCTCGAACTTGATCCAGTGGTTGCCGACGCCGGGGCTGGAGTAGTCCCCATCGGCGACGAGGGAGCCCTCTACCAAGAACTCGATCCCGCGGTTGACGCAAGGGCCTGGAACACCACAGGACCGGCCACGAAGAACTCCCCCGCGGGCACGAGAATGGTGGCCGGTTCCGGCGACCCACACGCCATGGACCACGCGCTGTGAAGCACCCCCGTGGCGTCCTTCCTGAGGCCTGGCACGCCCCCCAGGTTGACGACGTTGAGCACTCTCCTGGCGATGGCCAGCTGGGCGGCGGAGAGGAAGGTAGAGATTAGGAGCAGGAGGAGGACGAGGGTACGCTTGTGAGCAGGGCGGTCGATAGGGGGGCCATAGCGGAGGGGAAGAGGAGAGAGAGAGAGAGAGAGAGAGAGAGAGAGAGAGAGAGAGAGAGAGGAGAAGTAGAAGAGGAAGAGGAAGACAACGACGAGGATGACGTAGGAGGGAGGAGTTCAGAGGTACGTAACCATATAATATAGGATAACCATATATGTCGATTGCTCTCATTTTATCATAGTAGGACTCTGCGCTTAGTTCTCTCTCCCCCGCCATCTCCCTTTTCTCCCCGCTCTCTCTCTCTCTCTCTCTCTCTCTCTCCGCGCGCAGCCCCGCCCCTTCGCCGCTTCGCGCCAAGTAGGACTCTGCGCACAACGAAAGCTATCTAATATGTTAATGAATCAAGATTCCTCATACCTCCGAGCTTCTCTCCCAAGCCAAGTTTAGCAGCAAGCTTCGGGACCTCCTTCCTAGATGCGAATTCCAAAGCCAGCTTTCTCCGGAATTCATCTCAATTGTAGAGTGCACACCGAACGCATACACGAGTAGGTGCAGAAACATCTGGGTCTCCGCCCTCCCATCGCCCCTTTCATCCACCTTCTTTTTCCAGGCCTCTGCCACTTCTCATGCCTTCTCTCTAATGCCGCTCGAAACCGCGGGGCCTTTCTGCCTCTGTATCAAAGAGGGATCTTAGCAGCAACCCGCACGCCCAGCACCTGAACCCCGCCAATCTCCTGGTTCTCCACGAAATCCTCGACCGGCGTCCACCACCAGGCGCACGGGGTCCACCGCCTCCGCCACCGCGTCGGAGATCTCCCTATTCAGCATCGATCCCCAGGTCCTTAAGCCGGAATACCACACGAACAGCCACAGCCCGATGGAATCCATTCTCCGACAGTACCCTCGCAGGGTACCAGGGACGTCGAACGTTGTCCCGACGGCGGGCGGCGCAGGGGGGCGACTCCATCTCGGAGACAGCGGCATCCCGACGTTGCATAATGTCTGTAATGGAACGAAATTTTGGTGGTGGGGATGAACTGGAAGCAGGTGAGGAGGATATGGAAGAATCATCCAGTGGGGAAGTAGTAAGTGATGGAGGATCAGCTGTGGCTGGTGCTGATGCAGTGTCAGGAAGAGTGATGGTCGTAGTGGGGGTGGGAAGAGAAATAGAAATAGCAGATGCAGGGGTAGAAGATGATGTGAAAACTCACCCCCAAAACCTAGGTGTTGAGGGGAGGAAGGCCACATTATATAAAGCACAAACCCATCTTGAATATTCCGATATGGGACAAACTCCAATACACCCCCGCACGTGCCGGCCTCACAGAGGGCCAAGGCACGGGAATATAATAAGGTGTGGGGTCCACAATCGGGATGGATCTTGGCTCTGATACATGTGAAAAACTCACCCCCAAAACCTAGGTGTTGAGGGGCGGAAGGCCACATTATATAAAGCACAAGCCCATCTTGAATATTCCGATATGGGACAAACTCCAATAGATGATGGTTGTGTGAGCGTGGGGTAAGGAAAAGAGGTTTCATCAAAAACAACATTGCGAGCAACATATATGCGACCAGACCTTGGTAAGAGGCATCTGTAACCCTTATGATCAGTACTGTAGCTGATAAAAATGCAACACTCAGACCGAAAAGTGAGCTTATGTTGTTGTAGGGCCAGAGATGCGGATAACATGCACAACCAAAAGTGCGTAGCATGGTGTAATCTAGAGGGCGAGAGAAGAGTTTCTCAAATGGAGACAGTAGCTGTAGGACAGGTGTGGGTAGGAGGTTGATAAGGTGAACCGCACAGGAAACAACATCATCCCAGAAGCTGTATGGTAAGTGGGCATGAATGTGGAGAGCCGACAAAACTCCCCACCCCAATCACTCTGAAAAAATTGATTCGAGTAGAGAACAAAGTTTCAACCCGTTGCTTGAAGTGATGAAACACATGATAACATCTCCTTTTGAAGCAAGTGGATAGAGCCAGCCGTATCGGCTGTAATGATCAATAAAGGTAACATAATACCTAAAACCTTGTTGCTCACAACAGGGGAAGGTCCCCATATATCCGAGACAATAAGCTCAAGGGTGAGATGAAGTAAACAAAGATGAATGGAAGGGCTATTGATGACTTTTTGCGCGCATACAATGAACAGACGGAAACAAAATGAGAGCCATCAAAGGGAGTGGGAAGTGTCCGAAGAACTTGACGGACGATCCTGAAAGCTGGATGTCCAAGCCGTTATGCCAGGTGGAAGTAGAAGTGGTAGACAGAGCTTGTGGAGATGCATCAGCAGCAGCAGGAAGATGATATAAGCCATTAAGACTGGGACCGTGAAGCAGCTGCCTCCCCGTCTGGATGTCCTTAACAAGAAAATGTGAAGGAAAAAATGCAAGAGAAACATTATCATCCTTAGTGAACTGGGAAACAGAGAGTAAGTTCTAGTGAGGGCAGGAACATGGAGAACTGTAGGAAGTGTAAACGGGACAAGTGAGAGTGGCCAATATGAGCAATAGGCAAACCTTCACCATTTCCAACTTGCACCTGCTCCAGACCATGGTAAGGAGTGGGGGTGCGTAAAATGCCAAGATCAGGTGTCATATGGCTGCTTGCACCAGAATCCGGGTACCAGTTATGATCAGTGATGGGAGAACAGTGGAGAAGTGTTAGCAGCAAGGGCATGTGACGCAGGTGGAGAAGACTGTGTGCCTCTGAAGTTGATATCAAAGCGCCGACGACAGTTCATAGCAATATGTCCACGAAAATCACATATTGACAGACATCTGTAGTAGTTGAAGAAGAATTATGAAATGCGCCACGATTGAAAGATTTCCTGCCACCATAGCCACGACCATGGGACCCCCTGCCACGGCCAGTGGACTGAGTGCGTGGTGTAGCATCATACTGTCGCTGATGCTCATGACTGAGATTTGTGCGAGCCATATTAGCGGGATGCATCAGTGATACTGAGATGGTGTTGCTGCAGAAGGATTTCTTGATTCAGCAGCATGCCTTGAATGTCATCTAGAGTAAGGGACGCAGCATCCATCCTTGTAGTAATAGCAGTGACAAAGGATTCATACTCCGATCCAAGGCCACCAAGGACATACATCAACATGTCGCTATTGGAAACGAGGTCCGAAGCAATGGCGAGGCAGTTCTGGAGGTACTTTGCTTTCTGAAGATAAATGCTGACTGTGGAGGCGCCTTTCTTGAGCTGCTGGAGTTGAAGGCGAAGCTGAAGAATACGAGCCTTGGAAGAAGACCCATATGTCTGGCAAGAGCCTCCCACATTGAGGCAGCAGTGGAGACCCACAAGCAATGGGAGGACAGATTCAGTAACGGAAGCCATAAGAATGGTCATAACCAGATTGTCATATTGCTTCCCAACATCAGCTTCAGAATTTGAAATCTTGTTACTGGGATCATGGGGATCGGCGATCATGGGAGGAGGGCAGGGTACGCTGCCATCAATGAGTCCCATGAGTTTGTAAGTGTGAAAGAAGGGAAGAAATTGAGCCCGCCATAGCATGTAGTTTTCACTGGTTAATTTTACAGAAAGGCAGTGGGAAATGTTGGGTAGGGACGAGAAAAGAGAAGTTGCAGCAAATGGAAGTGTGGGGGTAGAGGGAGTCACAGAGGAACTGGACTTAGATGATGAAGAGGAGGAGGCCATCGAACTCGCTCTTATACCAAGTTAAGATGAAACAAAAGACAACAGGAGAATACTGGAGATGGTGACAAGAGAGACAGAATGGAGGAGCAAATGGTAGTTTCGTTGAATGATACGAGCTACCGAGGTATTATTTTACAATCCTGTTTGCACATATTTTGGCTAATGGGTCGTGAATGGACTGCGGCCCAAGAAAGGACCAAGACCAACAAGCATCCGCTGCAAACAGCATAATGGCATGCATTGTAAATTTATCAAAGATGAGGGGTCTATCTTCGGTTCGGCTTTTGCCATGTCAGCCCTCAAAAGGATGGCCCTTAAAAAGGCCCCGTTCCCATGAAAACGAGGGGGGCGGACGCGGTAAAAAAAAAAAAAAAAGGAGGCTTCTGGCGGCTCTGGGATCTTCTGGGCGAGCAGAAAGAAGAACGGAAGAAGAGGAGGGCGATTGCTGCGGGGTTTCTTGAAGCAGGGGCTGGGGAGATCCTTCGGGAAGAAGAAAGAAAAGAGAGAGGGTGAGTGTTCTAGAGAGAGAGATTGGGCAAAAGAGAAAGCCGGGGTTTTCTTCGGGTTCCCCCATTCCATTGTATTCATCTCTCTAAGTTTATAGAATTCTCCTCTGATTGAGTTGAATTTGGCAAGTTGTTGATTCCTGTTCAGTGTTTTCTCTCCAATTCCATCTAACGTTTCTTCTTATCTCCCCCTGTTCTCACTTGTTATGATTGTCTTGCCTGTTGACCGTTTTAGTATTAATTAATAGTTTTCATGCCGGGTTAGGATGCCTCCATATCCTCTTATCCGGTGTATTCAAACAATTTGCATGAAGCTAGGCGAACTTGGAATCCCCTTCCCCAGTTCTTTACATCGCCGACCTGTTGAGAATAGCTTTGTGATCGTCCCCTTCTATTTTAGTGATTCTTACTTTAAGATACGATTCACTTCCATTTATCTTTACCTGCTCCGTATCGTAAATGGGATCCCAAATGTTCTCGGGTTAGGGTGAAAATAATACCCATGCCTGGTTCTCAGGGACTAAATTGGCCTACCTTTTTTTTTTTAATTTTATTAGTCAATTTACACAATTGTTTCTTGTTCAAGGCGTTAAAGGCTCTGAACGGCAGCCCTGCGCAGTGATGACGCAGTGCTGCCGTTCAAAGTATCACATGTTCTGGGGGCTGCCGTTCAGAAGATTTCATATTTTGAAGGGCTGCCGTTCAGAATGTTTTATGCTTTGGAGGCTGCCGTTCAGAATGCCCAAGTGCTTTGAAGGGCTGCCGTTCAGAAGATTTCATATTTTGGAGGGCTGCCGTTCAAAATACTTATGCTTTGAAGGGCTGCCGTTCAGAATGTTTTATGCTTTGGAGGCTGCCGTTCAGAATGCCCAAGTGCTTTGAAGGGCTGCCGTTCAGAATATTCATGCTTTGAAGAGCTGCCGTTCTGAATATTGTGTTCCGAAGTGTCATCGTTCATCCCTCCCGTAGCTTCATAGTTCTGGATGTTGAGGGTCCTCAACGGCAGCCCTGCGCAGTGCTTACGTAGTGCTGCCGTTCAACCCCTCTTCTCCATTAAAGCCCCATACCCCCCGTTTAGGCCGTTTAGTGGCGCATGCTTTAAGGGCCGCCGTTCAGATCGTCTTCCGGCCTCGGCATATACCTGTCTCCTCGAGTACGACTCGAAAACCGGTGCCGTGCGCCGTAGTGTGTTGCCTTCGGCATCAACACTTTGTTGGCACCGTCTCCATCATGGTGGACGGATGTCATGCCACCCCCCCCCCCCCCCCACATGGAAAATAAGGGGAGGTGCTGCCGAATTTTCGTCATGAATCTGACGTTTAACCGCTCCTACCAACGATTTCCGAATGCATTGTGCCGATATGGCCGCCAGACAACTTGTGTTGTGATCTGGCACCATCGGCAAATATTGTATCGCCACTGTTCGACGTATATCGTCCCGTGGACGTCATCGGGATTACAAGTGAATGTCCCTAGGTATCACCCAAACTATGGTGGGCAGGGGTGATTACCATCATGTCGGATTCTATCATATGATCGGATTTCCGCCAACGAAAAAAATTATCTCTTTAGCCATGATTTTTATTGGACTGTGGTATATTTATGCATGTATGAATGAACAGGTGAATGAACGCCGTCACGTTGCACATCTTTCGATTGGCAAATTGGATACAAGGACAAACAAAATAAATAAATTAAAAAAATAATAATAATAATGACAACAAAGGAATGAATGAGAAATGAGAAAATCAGGGGAAGCTAAACAACATCAATAATAAATGGAGAACAGACAGCCAATGAGCAGGATAGTTGAAGGGACAAGAAAAAGAATAATAATAGAAGTAAAATAGTTAAATTATTAAAGAAACAAGATTAATAACAGTGAAACAAAATTTCGGTTGCAATGATAGCCTTTAATGAATTCTGCTTAAAAGCCCTGCCGTTCAGTCTCATCGGCAGACACCACCAGCCCTGCCGTTCAGTCTCATCGGCAGACACCATCCTCCCTGCCATTCAGCAATGTTGTTCAGCATCCATACCCTGCCGTTCAACTTTCTATACACAATACCTTGCCGATCAGACCTTTTGCGCCTGTCACACCCCTGCCGTTCAGCTTCTGCACCCTTGCAAAGGCTGCCGTTCAGCAATCTTTTTTTGTGCATATAGCAGGTTGCCGTTCAACCTTTCCCCCACTTGCCAGCCTCTGCCGTTCAAGCCCCAACCGCCGAACAAACTCCACAACATGGCTGCCGTTCTAACCCATTTCTCCTTTGTTTAAAACCATAAAGGTCCACTGTTTAAACCCCAATTGGCCTCCACTGTTTCAATCCACACCAACCATTTAAACCCCTTTCATTAAATGCCTTCATGTACACATGCCCAGCATTTAGCTCCCCCCTCATTTAAAAAAAAGAGGATAATGAGATTAATAAGATGATAATTGAGACAAGAATAGAAAGGCAAATAACACGTACAATCATAAAAAAAAATATGGAAGTTAATCTAAATAAATAAAAAAATATGATAATTCAGAAAAGAGGGAATAAATTTTAGATCAAATAACTAAAAGATATGGAAAATTCTAGATCGGTTCTAACAGAATGAGATAAATGCACAAAAAAAACATGATGACTTCACAAATCCAAAAAATAAAAAAAATCAAACAAAACAATCTCAAACAGAAAAAACCAAACCAAATTATCTCAGGCCAAACACTTCAGTCTGGAATAAAAAAAATCCAAATAAAATTGCAAACTCAAACAGACCAGAGAAATAAATACAAATAAAGAGAAATATGAAATCAAATAAAGTCGCACAACAGATCAATTAATTAAGGGTTGAATTAAATTGATGGATCAATAAATAAGAAGATAACCCTAATAAAAGACAAACACAACTGAAAATCTAAAAGAAAATAAATCAAATCAAATAATGTTGGAACTAGTTCAACCTCTTTTAATAAATCCAAAATAACAGTAAAAATGCATCGAGTGTTATATTCTGGTCGTCTCACATTAGGCGCAACTAGATTTACTTTTCCGCGCATATCATTTATCGGATGTTTCCGCTTAAGGCCATGAGACTTTTTATTCTGGCGATTAATCAAGGGTTTTCTCTCTTAGAGAGATGTAATTAACGTCGTTGCGCTTAGGTAACGACGGGATCTTGGTCCCGACCCGATCTCCATTTTCGTTTGACGAAGTCAAACGGCGCGCAAATAGACTCAAAGCCCTCCGACTCTCGGAGGCAGAACATGTTGTCGCTTTGGCGACTGGCACGCCTGCGCTCCGCGATTACCGATTCATCTTTCGTTACAGTGGCTTACTTAGCACTAAACGGGACTTGAATTTGTAATATGCGGGTACACACATGAGAACATGATAAATAATTTTAATTTTAAAATAATTGTGATGGATCCGAAAAATCCATTTCCACAAATCCTTAGGGGGACATTCTCGTCATATGCATGGATGAGGTTGTTACAACAGAAGAAAACTTTACAACTTCTAGGAGGGTTGTACAGGAGTGTAGGCGCTTCTGGACTAGCCTGGAGGGTCCTTGGAATATTCTTGGGAATATATCCTAACAGATGGAGGGGATTGACTGCTCCCGACCAGAAAGGACCTCGAGGGACTCAGCAGTCTTGGAGTAGTGATCTCGAAACCTGGAGTCGATGAAGGGCGAAGTAGTCGGAGGAGTTCCTCCGGAGGTGAGTACAGTTGTCGATTAGGGTTTTCTGGGACTCAGCTCCTCGAAGGCCCTCTGGACCTTGTCGATTTCTGGCACTGCATCCATTGTCATCGCCAGAAAGAAGAGAGAGAGAGAGAGAGAGAGAGAGAGAGAGAGAGAGTGGTAACGTCGCGCATTTTTCGGATCTTTGTGGATCCTCTGTTTAGCGTGTGGGATGGTCAAGTTGTGACCAGTGCGACTTGTGTTGTGTGTTTCTTGTGGATCCTTACCAGGGTGGTTATGGATCTGTGTTGGTGTTCAGTGTGCTGGACATCAACAGTGGTTGGCGTCCAGGTGTGTGACGTCGACTGTGTGTTGGCGGAAATGGTGATGCCGTTAACATGTTTTTGGCGTCGATCGATGTGGACGTTTACCGTTGAACTTGGCGGCCAAAGGTGTGGACGCCTATGGGTGGCGGTTTGGGTAACGACAACAGAGGTTGACGTTAACCTGACGCACCTGTGTTTTTAGGGCTGACTCGAGCCTTGTTCTTTCCCTCTTCTCCCCTCCTCTTCCCCCACCTTCACCCTTGAGCTTCTTCACGAGTTCCGACGGTCGGCGAGAGCACGTGGGAAGGCTGTGGTGCGCGTGGTAGCAGCAGATCAGGCGGGGAATGACGAATTGGAGCGCGGTATTCGTGGGGCGTTCTCGGGTTTCGGCGTGATTCAAGGTTCTTCGGAAGTTCAATCGCGTTTCTGAGGTAGGGACTGGACCCGTTGATCTTCCCTGATTAATTTGTTATGCTTTCTTTGCATAATTCGGATGTTAATTGAGTTTTTGGGAAAATGGTTCTTCATGTTGGGAAATCGGATGGTTTGATTGATCCAAGTGTTGGATCTTGTTTTTCCGATTTAATTATAGTATGTAGATGTATGGGGAAATGTCTCCCCTTGTATTCTTATCGGTTGTGGGGCTAAGTTGCCCGTATGACTGGCCTTGGGCCGGTCTGTGTGTTTTGTGCACCTGGGAGCTGAAGATCTTGGCGTCAATATCGATTGACGTCGAGTCTTTATTTGGAGATTAACGGCTAGATGGCTAGCCGTTAATATCGAGTTTATTTAGTATTGACGGCAGGGGATATTGCCGTTTATATCTGGTGGACGGCAATCGATGTTGCCGCCAACTTGTGCATATATCAATGCAGTGCATTTTACGTAGCTTTTCTGGTTATGAATAACATGTGGTTGTTTGTGCATGGCAATGACAGGTGAGAGCCATTGCACGTGTTGCGCTCATGGAGCGCATTGTTCTTGAAGTGGGCATCTTTTATGTGGTTAATATGTGATGTACGTAATCGGTTTGGTGTTTACGTAGTATGTGTGGTGCGTTGGCACCGTGGCAATCTTAGAGTGTGTTGTCCATGTGTTGGACATGTTGTTTTCGTGATTGGCGTATGGTGCACCTGGTTGGTGTGCTATACACGTGCTGTCTACGTGGTTTGGGTGTGTGCATACCACACACTTTGTCGTAATGTAATCTTATGATTTGTCGTAGTAACTGGGCAGTGAAGGTCATGTGGACCTAGCCCTGGTTCGTTGTTGTCTTTCGAATAATATTATATTCATTTATGTATAAGTGGTGTGTGTGTTGCCACGGAGGTCATGAGGTGACCGATGATAGGCAAGTTTGTGGTTCATGAATGTGTTGGTGTAGGATAGCTTTGGGGTCACATGGTGACCGATGTTAAGCTAATCCTAACACTTGTATATTGTGAATTTTAAGTAAAGGCTATATGTGTAAGTATCGTGGTTTGTGCTAGCCGAGTGTGGTGGTCCGGCGCCTATTCCGGAATGCCTCTCTAGTCGGGTACCCCAGGTTCTTTGTGAGCCAGGCACGTGTGTTTGTTGTGCTCGGGTTTGTCCGGTACAGTGTGGTACCGTCGAGGTCTGTGTCGTCTTCCTAGACACCCTCACTCCTGTGCTTAAGTTGTACGTCCGGCTGAGGGAAAGACAACAGTAGGGCAGCGGCTTGTGTTTGTGGGTGTGTAGTCGCTGTAGCGCGCTCGTAGTTGGGGGTACGGACACCAGTAGTCGACACTGGTCCCCAGCTAGTCCTGTTTTCCAGTGCCTCATTTTAGGGTGCTCTGGCCAGAGACTCTAGAGGTGCCAGGCATGGACCTGCAGTTGTGTGTCTGCAGGTGTGGTGTTGGTTGGTCCCACAGTTGTTTGACTTGTTCTCGTGGAGCGGCAGTTGGAC
Organism: Colocasia esculenta; assembly: GCA_014218235.1. NCBI lineage: Eukaryota > Viridiplantae > Streptophyta > Magnoliopsida > Alismatales > Araceae > Colocasia > Colocasia esculenta. The sequence continues at coordinate 18,727 of JACBKR010003011.1, read as the reverse complement.
CTTTCGTTCGTGACTGCGAGGCTGAGAGGTTGTTCTTGTGTTGTGTTGTCCGGGTTGGATACTGGCCTGATCAGCCAGTAGACCGTTCCCGTGTGGTGGCGTCGTTCCCTTTCCGACTCGTGCTTTGCCTGCTCTGGCTGTGGCTTGACTCGTGCTTTGCCACTGACTGTGGTTCGTGAGTTTGTGACTCGTGGTCGAGGTTGACCTGTTCGAGGGTGCCCTGGTGTTGGCACAGTTGTGACTGTGTTGTGGTTGTGTGACTTGCCGGTTGAGGTTTTACCTGTAATATTGTGCCTAAATAAAGATATAATATAATTGAGGTTTAGTGTGGGGTTTACCACCTACTTGTACCCTTCGTATGGATGTTTGTGTTGTGGTACTCAGAGTAGCAGGTACCTATACCTTTCGTGGGTTACCTAGTAGTTTTGTGGTGGTACATTGTGTACCAACCTTTTCGGGTACTTGTGTGTTGTGGAGGTCTTATGGTTTGACCTGCCACTTATTGTATCCTATCCATTTTAAGTAGATCTTTGTTTAAGCTATTGTGGATTAGTTTATGGTTGTTAATCCTGTTACCCTTTGTGGGCAATTTGCCGATGAGGCTTATGGCCTAGGCGTACTGTGTTTTGGTGGAGCTGTGCTCCGTGGAGGTCGTGTAATGAGACCTTCCACTTGTTGAGTTTTACCCTTCTTGGGTATGGTCCGATTATGGTTTTAGTGTGTGATGGACTAGCTAGCTGTAGCCAGTCCTACCACTTATGTGTAGCTCTCGACGTAGTAAGGTTTGGAGTATAAAGGACCAGCTCTTTGTTAGCAATCCTGTTACTCAAGTGTTTGAGGTTCGCCTGTGAAGCTTGCAACCTAGGCAGTGACTTGCCTGTGTGGCTTATAGCTTAGGCAACCAGTTGTTGTAGCAGTGTGCCAGTGAGACTGTGGTTTAGGCACTTTAGTAGTTGGGCTGACTAATGATATTATATTAGTCCTGTAATCCCACTTTCCTTCCGAGGACTTTATGTTTATTTTCATGATTATGTTTAATGTTATTTATTGTTATGATGTGAGCATAAAATGGTTGGCTATTGGTGTTGCCAGTGAGACCCTCTGGGGTTGAGGTCTCTTTTGTTTGGTTGTGAGGTTTGGGTGGTCCCTACTGAGCCTGTGACTCGTGAGGCTCACTCCCCTACAGTTCTTTTCAGGGCTTGCCGTGTGTTTGGCTTGCAGCGGCGTTGTGTCAGACTTGTACCACCAGCAGTTGAGTTGTAGTTAGTGTTGTGTGAGCTTGTGCTCCCTCGGGGTATGCCCCAGGAAGTTGTACTTTTTAATTGGACATGTATAATTGTAATGGGACAGTTGTACAAATTTGTGAACAGATATAAGCACATGTACTTTCTTGTGTTTTATACTGTGTAGTTGTCTTTATACTCTTACTGGACACGTGTGTGAGATATCCCTTACGAGACTTTGGTCCGTTCGCGGGAGGCGGATCTGGATATGGAGCCTTATTGGGCTTAAATACCATGGTCCGTCACAGTTGGTATCAGAGCAATGTCCAGTTAGAATATGAAAAGACATTGAAAGTATAATGTCCCAATACATGGATTAATGTCCACTGCTGGTAGTAAGTCTGCGGTTTTGTGTGATATAAAGTAGTTTTTACGTGAGCTTTTGGCACGTAAACCGTGTATTTCTGTTTGTTAAATTGGCAGTTGGGAGCAGTTGTTGTGCCACAACGTGGATAGTGGCATAAGTTGTGTGGTAGCATCCTGGCACTAGTGCAGTTAAAGCAGTTAAATTATAGTATTTAAAAGTTTTCAGTTGCAGAGATTAGAGGAAAAAGGTAAAGTAGTGCCTTGAGAGGGATATACCTGTTATATGTTAGTAAAGTACAGAGTTAACAGAGACAAGTATAGGGTATTACTGTGATAGATCAGCAGAATGTTATTAATAAAGAAATAGTGTGTGTGTGTGATAAGTTGCAGTTGAGAACCTCAGCAAATGTATTGTGGCATTAGAGATCTGACCCAGATGATATCAAGAAACAGTGTGAATAAGAATGTGATTAGTGTTATGAAGAGTTTGATATGATTAAGAAGGGCAAATCAGCTTTAAAAGAAGTATTAGTACATAAAAGAGCAGTGATTTATGGCAGATAGATTAATATGCCTGAGGTCAGAAATTTGAGAAAAGTGTTGTTATGAATAATGATGATAACAGAAAGTGTGATATGAAGATTTGTATAAATAAGTATAGAAATGATCAGTTGAATAAAGAAAGAGAGAAAAGAAGGATTAGTGTGCAATAAGAATTTGTGAGAATTGCACAAGAGGATTATTTAGTTGATGAATGGCAGATTATGAGAAATTTTTCAGAAAGAACATTTAATGAAATAAGAGAAGTATTTTGCAGAAAAGATATGGATTAGAGAAAGGAAGAATTTAGCAAATGATGAAGTGAATAAGGTCAGATGAGTCAGGAAATGTCAGTTAGAGTTTGCATATTGGTGCAAAGAAATGATTCAATTGAGCAGAAAGGAATGTTATTAAGATATTTCAGAGTTTCATGTAAGAGCAGGAATAGACTAATTAAAGAGTATTTGGAAAGGTTATGTAACAAAATTATGAGATTAGCCAGAGAATGTCAGTAAAGTAAGAAAGATATATGAAAAGCACAATATATCAATAACGGTTTGGCAGAACAGAAATTGCAGTAATTTCTTCAGCATGAATTAATTGAATAAGATGATTTGAGAAGCAATTGAAGCCAGAAGAAAGTATTTGAAAGCAATACTGTGAGCAGAAATTGTGGAATATTTTGCAAAAGTGTTCAGTGTGATCAGAGTAGCGCAGCGGAAGCAGAAGCAAAGAAAGATTAATATTCATAGATTGTTTAAGTTTGCTTGAATAAGGAGAAAGTGTAAAGTTTTGCGCAGCGGAATAAAGCCGATTCTGAATTGGGGCCTCGCTGGCGGTTCCGACCCCCGGGCGAATAAATATCTGCGTCCGACCGGAGGGTACGACAGTCAATGTACTAGTACACACGCTCCGGGGGGGAATTTTGGCCCATGAACGGAATTCCACGAAACCAGCGCCCTGTCGATCGTCTTGGAGTGCCGATTCCGAATTGTGGTAACATAAGCGATTCCGATGCCCGTGCGGAAGTTATGCCCAATTCTTTAACTGAAGGGGTGGGAATAAACCGGAGGGTGTGACTATATCGGCGATGTTCGGGCACCCATATCCACGACCTGGGGAAGAGATCTCGCGTCGAGTTGAACATGACTTCCGATCGCTGTGACTGGGCGGCTCCTCATGTGGGCTCCGCCAGCGATTCGCATAATCGAGGGACTCGCTACTGCCAAAAAACCTAGGAATAAGGGAGATCGTCGGCTAGAATTACAATTCGGAGTGCGAAACGAAGGTTTTCGACCTCGAAACGACGTCTTATCGCCTCAGGCAATAAGGTGGAGTCGAGTGCCTCTGAGTGCCGATTCCGAATTGGGGTCTTATAAGAGATTCCGATAACCGAGCGAAAAGTTATCCCCGTTTGAGCGAAGCGGTGTCCGTATGCGATCGCATCGGCAGCCCGCGACCGCGCTCCCGGAGAGGAATTGGGCGCCAAACCAGAAATCTCTGAATGGGACCTTTTACCGATCGGGTCGAAGTGCCGATTCTGAATTGGGGCCTCGGGGGCGGTTCCGACCCTCGGGCGAATAAATATCCGCGTCCGACCGGAGGGTACGACAGTCGGTGTACTAGTACACGCTCCGGGGGGGAATTTTGGCCCCGGAACGGAATTCTGCGAAACCAGCGCCCTGTCGACCGTCTCGGAGTACCGATTCCGAATTGTGGTAACATAAGCGATTCCGATGCCCGTGCGGAAAGTTATGCCCATTCTTTAACTGAAGGGGTGGGAATAAACCGGAGGGTGTGACTATATCGGCGATGTTCGGGCACCCATATCCACGACCTGGGGAAGAGATCTCGCGTCGAGTTGAACATGACTTCCGATCGCTGTGACTGGGCGGCTCCTCATGTGGGCTCCGCCAGCGATTCGCATAATCGAGGGACTCGCTACTGCCAAAAAACCTAGGAATAAGGAGATCGTCGGCTAGAATTACAATTCGGAGTGCGAAACGAAGGTTTTCGACCTCGAAACGACGTCTTATCGCCTCAGGCAATAAGGTGGAGTCGAGTGCCTCTGAGTGCCGATTCCGAATTGGGGTCTTATAAGAGATTCCGATAACCGAGCGAAAAGTTATCCCCGTTTGAGCGAAGCGGTGTCCGTATGCGATCGCATCGGCAGCCCGCGACCGCGCTCCCGGAGAGGAATTTGGGCGCCAAACCAGAAATCTCTGAATGGGACCTTTTACCGATCGGGTCGAAGTGCCGATTCTGAATTGGGGCCTCGGGGGCGGTTCCGACCCTCGGGCGAATAAATATCCGCGTCCGACCGGAGGGTACGACAGTCGGTGTACTAGTACACGCTCCGGGGGGAATTTTGGCCCCGGAACGGAATTCTGCGAAACCAGCGCCCTGTCGACCGTCTCGGAGTACCGATTCCGAATTGTGGTAACATAAGCGATTCCGATGCCCGTGCGGAAAGTTATGCCCATTCTTTCGCTGAAGGGGTGGGAATAAACCGGAGGGGGTGACTATATCGGCGATATTCGGGCACCCATATCCACGACCTGGGGAGGAGATCTTGCGTCGAGTTGAACACGTCTTCCGATCACTGTGATTGGGCGGCTCCGCATGTGGGCTCCGCCAGCGATTCGCTTAATCGAGGGACTCGCTACTGCCAAAAAACCTAGGAATAGGGGAGATCGTCGGCTAGAATCGCAATTTCGGAGTGCGAAACGAAGGTTTTTTGACCTCGAAATGACGTCTTATCGCCTCAGGCAATAAGGTGGCGTCGAGTGCCTTTGAGTGCCGATTCCGAATTGGGGTCTTATAAACGATTCCGATAACCGAGCGAAACGTTATCTCCGTTTGAGCGAAGCGGTGTCCGTATGCGATCGCATCGGTAGCCCGCGACCGCGGTCCCGGAGAGGAATTTCGGCGCCGGACCAGAAATCTCTGAATGTGACCTTTTACCGACCGGGTCGACATACCGATTCTGAATTAGGGCCTCGCGGGCGGTTCCGACCCCCGGGCGAATAAATATCCACGTCCGACCGGAGGGTACGACAGTCGGTGTACTAGTACACACGCTCCGGGGGGAATTTTGGCCCCGGAACGGAAGTCCGCGAAACCAGTGCCCTGTCGACCATCTCGGAGTGCCGATTCCGAATTGTGGTAACATAAGCGATTCCGATGTCCGTGCGGAAAGTTATGCCCAATTCTTTCGCTAATGGGGGGGAATAAACGGAGGGGGTGACTATATCGGCGATGTTCGGGCACCCATATCCACGACCTGGGGAGGAGATCTCGCGTCGAGTTGAACACGACTTCCGATCGCTTTGACTGGGCGGCTCCGCGTGTGGGCTCCGCCAGCGATTCGCGTAATCGAGGGAGTCGCATTTGCCAAAAAACCTAGGAATAGGGGAGATCGTCGGCTATAATCACAATTTCAGAGTGCGAAAAGAAGGTTTTTCTACCCCAAAACGACGTCTTATCGCCTCAGGCAAAAAGGTGACATCGAGCGCCTCTGAGTGCCGATTCCGAATTGGGGTCTTCTAAGCGATTTCAATAACCGAGCGAAACGTTATCCCCATTTAAGCGAATCGGTGTCCGTTTGCGATCGCATCGGCAGCCCGCGACCGCACTCCTGCGGAGGAATTTGAGCGCGGACCGGAAATCTCCGAATACGACCTTTTACCAAATGGGTTGAAGTGCCAATTCTGAATTGGGGCCTCGCGGGCGGTTGCGACCCCGGGCGAATAAATATCCTCGTCCGACCGGAGGGTACGGCAGTGGGTGTACTAGTACACATGCTCCGGGGGGGAATTTTGGCCCCGGAACGGAATTCCGTGAAACCAGCGCCCTGTCGACCGTCTCGGAGTGTCGATTCCGAATTGTGGTAACATAAGCGATTCCGGTGCCCGTGCAGAAAGTTATGCCCAATTCTTTCGCTGAAGGGGTGGGAATAAACCGGAGGGGGTGACTATATCGGCGATGTTCGGGCACCCATATCCACGACCTGGGGAGGAGATCTCGCCTCGGGTTGAACACGACTCCGATCGCTGTGACCTGGCGGCTCCGCGTGTGGGCTCTGCCAGCGATTCGCGTAATCGAGGGACTCGCTACTGCCAAAAAACCAAGGAATAGGGGAGATAGTCGGCTAGAATTGCAATTTTGGAGTGCGAAATGAAGGTTTTTCGACCCCGAAAGGACTCTTATCACCTCAGGCAATAAGGTGACATCGAGCGCCTCTGAGTGATGATTCCGAATTGGGGTCTTATAAGCGATTCCGATAACCGAGCGAAAAGTTATCCCCGTTTGAGCGAAGCAGTGTCCCTATGCGATCACATCGGCAGCCCGGGACCGCGCTCCTGGGGAGGAATTTGGGCGCCGGACCGGAAATCTCCGAATGCGACCTTTTACCGACGGGTCAAAGTGCCGATTCTGAATTGGGCCCTCGCGGGCGGTTGCGACCCCCGGGCGAATAAATATCCGCGTCCGACCGGAGGCTACGACAGTCGGTGTACTAGTACACACGCTTCGGGGGGATCTTTGGACCCGGAACGGAAGTCCGCGAAACCAGTGCCCTGTCGACCATCTCGGAGTGCCGATTCCGAATTGTGGTAACATAAGCGATTCCGATGCCCGTGTGGAAAGTTATGCCCAATTCTTTCGCTAATGGGGTGGGAATAAACCGGAGGGGGTGACTATATCGGCGATGTTCGGGCACCCATATCCACGACCTGGGGAGGAGATCTCGCGTCGAGTTGAACACGACTTCCGATCGCTTTGACTGGGCGGCTTCGCGTGTGGGCTCCGCCAGCGATTCTCGTAATCGAGGGAGTCGCAACTGCCAAAAAACCTAGGAATAGGGGAGATCGTCGGCTAGAATCACAATTCATAGTGCGAAACGAAGGTTTTTCGACCCCAAAACGACGTCTTATCGCCTCAGGCAAAAAGGTGACATCGAGCGCCTCTGAGTGCCGATTCCGAATTAGGGTCTTATAAGCGATTTCAATAACCGAGTGAAAAGTTATCCCCGTTTAAGCGAAGCGGTGTCCGTATGCGATCGCATCGGCAGCCCGCGACCGCACTCCTGGGGAGGAATTTGGGTGCCAGACCGGAAATCTCCGAATACGACCTTTTACCAACTGGGTCGAAGTGCCGATTCTGAATTGGGGCCTCGCTGGCGGTTCCCACACCTGGGCGAATAAATATCCGCGTCCGACCGGAGGGTACGACAGTGGGTGTACTAGTACACATGCTCCGGGCGGGATTTTGGCCCCGGATCGGAATTCCGCGAAACCAGCGCCCTGTCGACCGTCTTGTAGTGCCGATTCCGAATTGTGGTAACAGAAGCGATTCCGGTGCCCGTGCGGAAAGTTATGCCCAATTCTTTCGCTGAAGGGGTGGGAATAAACCGGAGGGGGTGACTATATCGGCGATGTTCGGGCACCCATATCCACGACCTGGGGAGGAGATCTCGCATCGAGTTGAACACGACTTCCGATCGCTGTGACTGGGCGGCTCCGCGTGTGGGCTCCGCCAGCGATTCGCGTAATCGAGGGACTCGCTACTGCAAAAAAACCTAAGAATAGGGGAGATCGTCGGCTAGAATCACAATTTCGGAGTGCGAAATGAAGGTTTTTCGACCCCGAAACGACGTCTTATCGCCTCAGGCAATAAGGTGACATCGAGCGCCTCTGAGTGACAATTCCGAATTGGGGTCTTATAAGCGATTCCGATAACCGAGCGAAAAGTTATCCCCGTTTGAGCGAAGCGGTGTCGTTATGCGATCGCATCGGCACCCCGCGACCGCGCTCCGGGCGAGGAATTTGGGCGCCAGACCGGAAATCTCCGAATGCGACCTTTTACTGACTGGGTCGAAGTGCCGATTCTGAATAGGGGCCTCGCGGGCGTTCCGACCCCCGGCGAATAAATGTCCGCGTCCGACCGGAGGCTACGGCAGTGGGTGTACTAGTACACACGCTTTGGGGGGGAATTTTGGCCTCAGAATGGAATTCTGCGAAACCAGCGCCCTGTCGACCGTCTCGGAGTGCCGATTCCGAATTGTGGTAGCATAAGCGATTCCGATGCCCGTGCGGAAAGTTATGCCCAATTCTTTCGCTGAAGGGGTGGGAATAAACAGGAGGGGGTGACTATATCGGCGATGTTCGGGCACCCATATCCACGACCTGGGGAAGAGATCTCGCGTCGAGTTGAACATGACTTCCGATCGCTGTGACTGGGCGGCTCCTCATGTGGGCTCCGCCAGCGATTTGCATAATCGAGGGACTCGCTACTGCCAAAAAACCTAAAAATAAGGGAGATCGTCGGCTAGAATCACAATTTTGGAGTGCGAAACGAGGTTTTTTGACCTCGAAACGACGTCTTATCGCCTAAGGCAATAAGGTGGCGTCGAGTGCCTCTGAGTTCCGATTCCGAATTGGGGTCTTATAAGCGATTCCGATAACCGAGTGAAAATGTGTGCTGTTTGAGCGAAGCGGTGTCCGTATGCGATCGCATTGGCTGCCTGCGACCGCGCTCCCGGAGAGGAATTTGAGCGCCGGACTGGAAATCTCCGAATGCGACCTTTTACCGACCGGGTTGAAGTGCTGATTCTAAATTGGGGCCTCGCGGGCGGTTCCGACCCCCGGGCGAATAAATATCCGCGTCCGACCGGAGGGTACGGCAGTCGGTGTACTAGTACACACGCTCTGGGGGGATTTTGGCCCCGGAACGAAATTCCGCGAAACCAGCGCCTTGTCGACCGTGTCGGAGTGTCGATTCCGAATTGTGGTAACATAAGCGATTCCGATGCCCGTGCGGAAAGTTATGCCCCCAATTGGTTGAAGGGGTGGGAATAAAACGGAGGGGGTGACTATACGGCGATGTTCGGGCACCCATATGCACGACCTGGGGAGGAGATCTCGCGCGAGTTGAACACGACTTCCGATCGCTGTGACTGGGCGGCTCCGCGTGTGGGCTCCGCCAGCGATTCGCGTAATCGAGGGAGTCGCTACTGCCAAAAAACCTGGAATAGGGGTAATCGTCGGCTAGAATCGCAATTTCGAAGTGCGAAACGAAGGTTTTTAGACCCCGAAACGACGTCTTATCGCCTGAGGCAACAAGTGGGCGTCGAGCGCCTCTGAGTGCCGATTCCGAATTGGGGTCTTATAAGCGATTCCGATAACCGAGCGAAAACCTATGCCTGTTTGAGCGAAGCGGTGTCCGTATGCGATCGCATCGGCAGCCTGCGACCGCGCTCCCGAAAGGAATTTGGGCGCCGGACCGGAAATCGCCGAATGCGACCATTTACCGACCGGGTCGAAGTGCCGACTCTGAATTGGGGCCTCGCGGGCGGTTCCGACCCCCGGGCGAATAAATATCCGCGTCCGACCGGAGGGTACGGCAGTCGGTGTACTAGTACACACGCTCGGGGGGGATTTTGGCCCCAGAACAGAATTCCGCGAAACAGCGCCTTGTCGACCGTCCGTCTCGGAGTGCCGATTCCGAATTGTGGTCACGTAAGCGATACCGATGCCCGTGCGGAAAGTTATGCCCAATTCTTTCGCTGAAGGGGTTGGATAAACGGAGGGGGTGACTATATCGGCGATGTTCGGGCACCCATATCCACGACCTGGGGAGGAGATCTCGCGTCGAGTTGAACACGACTTCGATCGCTGTGACTGGGCGGCTCCGCGTGTGGGCTCCGCCAGCGATTCGCGTAATCGAGGGAGTCGCTACTGCCAAAAAACTTGGAATAGGGGAGATCGTCGGCTAGAATCGTAATTCGGAGTGCGAAACGAAGGTTTTTAGACCCCGAAACGACGTCTTATCGCCTGAGGCAATAAATAGGCGTAGAGCGCCTCTGAGTGCCGATTCCGAATTTAGGTCTTATAAGCGATTCCAATAACCGAGCGAAAAGTTATGCCTGTTTGAGCGAAGCGGTGTCCGTATGCGATCGCATCGGCAGCCTGCGACGAGCTTCCGGAGAGGAATTTGGGCGCCGGACCGGAAATCTCCGAATGCGACCATTTACCGACCGGGTCGAAGTGCTGACTCTGAATTGGGGCCTCGCGGGCGGTTCCGACCCCCGAGCGAATAAATATCCGCGTCGACCGTAGTGTACGGCAGTCGGTGTACTAGTACACACGCTCCGGGGGGGATCTTGGCCCCCGAACGGAATTCTGCGAAACCAGCTTTGTCGACCGTCTCGGAGTGCCGATTCCGAATTGTGGTCACGTAAGCGATTCCGATGCCGTGCGGAAAGTTATGCCAATTCTTTGGCTGAAGGGGTGGGAATAAACCGGAGGGGGTGACTATATCGGTGATGTTCGGGCACCCATATCCACGACCTGGGGAGGAGATCTCGCGTCGAGTTGAACACGACTTCCGATCGCTGTGACTGGGCGGCTCCGCGTGTGGGCTCCGCCAACGATTCGCGTAATCGAGGAGTCGCTACTGCCAAAAAACCTTGGAATATGGTGATCGTCGGCTAGAATCACAATTTCGGAGTGTGAAACGAAGTTTTTAGACCCCGAAAAGATGTCTTATCGCCTGAGGCAATAAGTGGGCGTCGAGCGCCTCTGAGTGCCGATTCTGAATTGGGGTCTTATAAGCGATTCCGATAACCGAGCGAAAAGTTATGCCTGTTTGAGCGAAGCGATGTCCGTATGCGTCGTCGCATCGGCAGCCTGCGACCGCGCTCCCGGAGAGGAATTTGGCCGCCGGACCGGAAATCTCCGAATGTGACCATTTACGGACCGGGTCGAAGTGCCGACTCTGAATTGGTCCTCGCGGGCGGTTCCGACCCCCGGGCGAATAAATATTCGCGTCTGACCGGAGGGTACGGCAGTCGGTGTACTAGTACACACGCTCCGGGGGGATTTTGGCCCCGGAACGGAATTCCGCGAAACCAGCGCCTGTCGACCGTCTCGGAGTGCCGATTCCGAATTGTGGTCACGTAAGCGATTCCGATGCCCGTGCGGAAAGTTATGCCCAATTCTTTGGGTGAAGGGGTGGGAATAAACCGGAGGGGGTGACTATATCGGTGATGTTCGGGCACCCATATCCACGACCTGGGGAGGAGATCTCGCGTCGAGTTGAACACGACTTCCGATCGCTGTGACTGGGCGGCTCCGCGTGTGGGCTCCGCCAACGATTCGCGTAATCGATGGAGTCGCTACTGCCAAAAAACCTTGGAATATGGGTGATCGTCGGCTAGAATCACAATTTCGGAGTGTGAAACGAAGGTTTTTAGATCCCGAAAAGATGTCTTATCGCTTGAGGCAATAAGTGGGCGTCGAGCGCCTCTGAGTGCCGATTCTGAATTGGGGTCTTATAAGCGATTCCGTTAACCGAGCGAAAAGTTATGCCTGTTTGAGCGAAGCGATGTCCGTATGCGATCGCATCGGCAGCCTGCGACTGCGCTCCCGGAGAGGAATTTGGCCGCCGGACCGGAAATCTCCGAATGTGACCATTTACGGACCGGGTCGAAGTGCCGACTCTGAATTGGGTCCTCGCGGGCGGTTCCGACCCCCGGGCGAATAAATATTCGCGTCCGACCGGAGGGTACGGCAGTCGGTGTACTAGTACACACGCTCCGGGGGGATTTTGGCCCCGGAACGGAATTCCGCGAAACCAGCGCCTTGTCGACCGTCTCGGAGTGCCGATTCCGAATTGTGGTCACGTAAGCGATTCCGATGCCCGTGCGGAAAGTTATGCCCAATTCTTTGCTGAAGGGGTGGGAATAAACCGGAGGGGGTGACTATATCGGCGATGTTCGGGCACCCATATCCACGACCTGGGGAGGAGATCTCGCGTCGAGTTGAACACGACTTCCGATCGCTGTGACTGGGCGGCTCCGCGTGGGCTCCGGCAGAGATACGCATAATCGAGGGAGTCGCTACTGCCAAAAAACCTTGGAATATGGGTGATCGTCGGCTAGAATCACAATTTCGGAGTGCGAAACGAAAGTTTTTAGATCCCGAAACGACGTCTTATCGCCTGAGGCAGTAAGTGGGCGTCGAGCGCCTCTGAGTGCCGATTCCGAATTGGGGTCTTATAAGCGATTCCGATAACCGAGCGAAAAGTTATGCCTGTTTGAGCGAAGCGTGTCCGTATGCGATCGCATCGGCAGCCTGCGACCGCGCTTCCGGAGAGGAATTTGGGCGCCGAAACCGAAATCTCCGAATGCGACCATTTACCGACCGGGTCGAAGTGCCGACTTTGAATTGGGGCCTCGGGGGTTTCCGACCCCCGGCGAATAAATATCCGCGTCCGACCGGAGGGTACGGCAGTCGGTGTACTAGTACACACGCTCCGGGGGGGATTTTGGCCCCGGAACGGAATTCCTCGAAACCAGCGCCTTGTCGACCGTCTCGGAGTGCCTATTCCGAATTGTGGTCACGTAAGCGATTCTGATGCCCGTGCGGAAAGTTATGTCCAATTCTTTTGCTGAAGGGGTGGGAATAAACCGGAGGGGGTGACTATATCGGCGATGTTCGGGCACCCATATCCAAGACCTGGGGAGGAGATCTCGCGTCGAGTTGAACACGACTTCCGATCGCTGTGACTGGGCGGCTCCGCGTGTGGGCTCCGCCAGCGATTCGCGTAATCGAGGGAGTCGCTACTGCCAAAAAACCTTGGAATAGGGGTGATCGTCGGCTAGAATCACAATTTCGGAGTGCGACACGAAGGTTTTTAGATCCCGAAATGACGTCTTATCGCCTGAGGCAATAAGTGGGCTTCGAGCGCCTCTGAGTGCCGATTCCGAATTGGGGTCTTATAAGCGATTCCGATAACCGAGCAAAAAGTTATGCATGTTTGAGCGAAGCGGTGTCCGTATGCGATCGCATCGGCAGTCTGCGACAGCGCTCCCGGAGAAGAATTTGGGGGCCGGACCGGAAATCTCCGAATGACCATTTACCGACCAGGTCGAAGTGCTGACTCTGAATTGGGGCTCGCGGGCGGTTCCGACTCCCGGCGAATAAATATCCGCGTCCGACCGGAGGGTACGACAGCGGTGTACTAGTACACACGCTCGGGGGGGATTTTGACCCGGAACGGAATCCGCGAAACCAGCGCCTTGTCGACCGTCTCGGAGTGCAGATTCCAAATTGTGGTCACGTAATCGATTCTGATGCCCGTGCGAAAAGTTATGCCCAATTCTTTGGCTGAAGGGGTGGGATAAACCGGAGGGGGTGACTATGTCGGCGATGTTCGGACACCCATATGCACGACCTGGGGAGGAGAATCTCGCGTCGAGTGAACACGACTTCCGATCGCTGTGACTGGGAGGCTCCGCTGTGGGCTCCTCCAGCGATTCGCATAATCGAGGGAGTCGCTACTGCCAAAAAACCTTGGAATAGGGGTGATCGTCGGCTAGAATCACAATTTCGGAGTGCGAAACGAAAGTTTTTAGATCCGAAACGACGTCTTATCGCTGAGGCAGTAAAGTGGGCGTCGAGCGCCTCTGAGTGCCGATTCCGAATTGGGGTCTTATAAGCGATTCCGATAACCGAGCGAAAAGTTATGCCTGTTTGAGCGAAACAGTGTCCGTATGCGATCGCATCGGCAACCTGCGACCGCGCTCCCGGAGAGGAATTTGTGCGCCGGACCGGAAATCTTCGAATGCGACCATTTACCGACCGGGTCGAAGTGCCGACTCTGAATTGGGGCCTCGCGGGCGGTTCCGACCCCCGGGCGAATAAATATCCGCGTCCGACCGGAGGGTACGGCAGTCGGTGTACTAGTACACACGCTCCGGGGGATTTTGGCCCCGGAATGGAATTCCGCGAAACCAGCGCCTTGTCGACCGTCTCGGAGTGCCGATTCCGAATTGTGGTCACGTAAGCGATTCCGATGCCCGTGCGGAAAGTTATGCCCAATTCTTTGGCTGAAGGGGTGGGAATAAATCGGAGGGGGTGACTATATCGGCGATGTTCGGGCACCCATATCCACGACCTGGGGGGAGATCTCGCGTCGAGTTGAACACGACTTCCGATCGCTGTGACTGGGCGGCTCCGCGTGTGGGCTCCGCCAGCGATTCGCGTAATCGAGGGAGTCGCTACTGCCAAAAAGCCTTGGAACATGGGTGATCGTCGGCTAGAATCGCAATTTCGGAGTGCGAAACGATGGTTTTTAGACCCCGAAATGACGTCTTATCGCCTGAGGCAACAAATCGGCGTCTAGCGCCTCTGAGTGCCGATTCCAAATTGGGGTCTTATAAGCGATTCCGATAACCGAGCGAAAAGTTATGCCTGTTTGAGCGAAGCGGTGTCCGTATGCGATCGCATCGGCAGCCTGCGATCGCGCTTTCCGGAGAGGAATTTGGACGCCGGACCGGAAATCTCCGAATGCGACCATTTACCGACCGGGTCGAAGTGCCGACTCTGAATTGGGGCCTCGCGGGCGGTTCCGACCCCCTGGCGAATAAATATCCGCGTCCGACCGGAGGTTACGGCAGTCAGTGTACTAGTACACACGCTCCGGGGGATTTTTGCCCCAGAACAGAATTCCGCGAAACCATGCCTTGTCGACCGTCTCGGAGTGCGATTCCGAATTGTGGTCACGTAAGCGATTCCGATGCCCGTGCGGAAGTTATGCCCAATTCTTTGGCTGAAGGGGGGAATAAACCGAGGGGGTGACTATATCGGCGATGTTCGGGCACCCATATCCACGACCTGGGGAGGAGATCTCGCGTCGAGTTAAACACAACTTCCGATCGCTGTGACTGGGCGGTCCGCGTGTGGGCTCCGCCAGTGATTCGCGTAATCGAGGGAGTGCTACTGCCAAAAACCTTGGAATAGGGGTGATCGTCGGATAGAATCGCAATTTCAGAGTGCGAAACGAAGGTTTTTAGACCCCGAAACGACATCTTATGCCTGAGGCAATAAGGGGCGTCGAGCGCCTCTAAGTTCCGATTCCGAATTGGGGTCTTATAAGCGATTCCGTTAACCGAGCGAAAAGTTATGCCTGTTTGAGCGAAGCGATGTCCGTATGCGATCGCATCGACAGCCTGCGACCGCGCTCCCGGAGAGGAATTTGGGCGCCGGACCGGAAATCTCCGAATGCGACCATTTACCGATCAGGTCGAAGTGCCGACTCTGACCTGGGGCCTCGCGGGCGGTTTCGACCCCCGGGCGAATAAATATCCGCGTCCGACCGGAGGGTACTGCAGTCGGTGTACTAGTACACACGCTCCGGGGGGGATTTTGGTCGCGGAACGGAAATCCGCGAAACCAGCGCCTTGTCGACCGTCTCGGAGTGCCGATTCCGAATTGTGGTCACGTAAGCGATTCCGATGCCCGTGCGTAAAGTTATGCCCAATTCTTTCGTTGAAGGGGTGGGAATAAACCGGAGGGGGTGACTATATCGGCGATGTTAGGGCACCCATATCCACGACTTGGGAGAGATCTCGCGTCGAGTTGAACATGACTTCCGATCGCTGTGACTGGGCGGCTACGCGTGTGGGCTCCGCCAGCGATTCGCGAATCGAGGGAGTCGCTACTGCCAAAAAACCTTGAATAGGGGAGATCGTCGGCTAGAATCGCAATTTCGGAGTGCGAAACGAGGTTTTTAGACCCCGAAACGACGTCTTATCGCCTGAGGCAATAAGTGTCGTCGAGCGCCTCTGAGTGCCGATCCGAATTGGGGTCTTATAAGCGATTCCGATAACCGAGCGAAAAGTTATGCCTGTTTGAGCGAAGCGTTGTCCGTATGCGATCGCATCGCCAGCCTGCGACCGCGCTCCCGGAGAGGAATTTGGGCGGCGGACCAGAATCTCCGAATGCGACCATTTACCGACCGGTCGAAGTGCTGACTCTGAATTGGTGCCTCGCGGGCGGTTCCGACCCCGGGGCGAATAAATATCCGCGTCCGACCAGAGGGTACGGCATTCTGTAACACACGCTCCTTGGGGATTTTGGCCCCGGAACGGAATTCCGCGAACCCAGGCCTTTCGACCGTCTCGGAGTGCCGATTCCGAATTGTGGTCACATAAGCGATTCCGATGCCGTGCGGAAAGTTATGCCCAATTCTTTCGCTGAAGGGGTGGGAATAAACCGGAGGGAGTGACTATATCGGCGATGTTCGGGCACCCATATCCACAACCTGGGGAGGAGATCTCGCGTCGAGTTGAACACGACTTCCGATCGCTGTGACTGGGCGGCTCCGCGTGTGGCTCCGCAGCGATTCGCGTAATCGAGGGAGTCGCTACTGCCAAAAAAAAACTTGGAATAGGGGTGATCGTCGGCTAGAATCGCAATTTCGGAGTGCGAAACGAAGGTTTTTAGACCCCGAAACGATGTCTTATCGCCTGAGGCAACAACTTGGCGTCGAGCGCCTCTGAGTGCCTTCCGAATTGGGGTCTTATAGCGATTCAGATAACCGAGCGAAAAGTTATGCCTGTTTTAGCGAAGCGTTGTCCGTATGCGATCGCATCGGCAACCTGCGACCGCGCTTCCGGAGAGGAATTTGGGCGCCGGACCGGAAATCTCCGAATGCGACCTTTTCCGACCGGGTCGAAGTGCCGACTCTGAATTGGTGCCTCGCGGGCGGTTCCGACCCCGGGGCGAATAAATATCCGCGTCCGACCGGAGGGTACGGCAGTCGGTGTACTAGTACACACGCTCCGGGGTGGGGGGTTGGGGGGGGGGGGGATTTTGGCCCTGGAACGGATTCTACGAAACCAGCGCCTTGTCGACCGTCTCGGAGTGTCGATTCCGAATTGTGGTCACGTAAGCTATTCAGATGCCCGTGCGGAAAGTTATGCCCAATTCTTTGGCTGAAGGGGTGGGAATAAAGCAGAGGGGGTGACTATATCGGCGATGTTCGGGCACCCATATCCACACCTGGGGAGGAATCTCGTGTCGAGTTGAACACGACTTCCGATCGCTGTGACTGGGCGGCTCCGCGTGTGGGCTCCGCCAGCGATTCGCGTAATCGAGGGAGTCGCTACTGCCAAAAAACCTTGGAATAGTGGTGATCGTCTGCTAGAATCACAATTTCGGAGTGCGAAACAAGGTTTTAGACCGCGAAACGATTCTTATCGCCTGAGGCACAAGTGGGCGTCGAGCGCCTCTGAGTGCCGATTCCAATTGGGGTCTTATAAGCGATTCCGATAACCGAGCGAAAAGTTATGCCTGTTTGAGCGAAGCGGTGTCCGTATGCGATCGCATCGGCAGCCTGCGACCGCGCTCCGGAGAGGAATTTGGTGCGCCGGACCGAAATCTCCGAATGCGACCATTTACCGACCGGGTCGAAGTGCCGACTCTGAATTGGGGCCTCGCGGGCGGTTCCGACCCCGGGCGAATAAATATCCGCGTCCGACCGGAGGGTACGGCAGTCGGTGTAACACACGCTCCTGGATGGATTTTGGCCCCGGAACGGAATTCCGCGAACCAAGCGCCTTGCCGACCGTCTCGGAGTGCCGATTCGAATTGTGGTCACATAAGCGATTCCGATGCCCGTGCGGAAAGTTATGCCAATTCTTTGCTGAAGGGGTGGGAATAAACGGAGGGAGTGACTATATCGGCGATGTTCGGGCACCCATATCCACGACCTGGGGAGGAGATCTCGCGTCGAGTTGAACACGACTTCCGATCGCTGTGACTGGGCGGCTCCGCGTGTGGCTCCGCCAGCGATTCGCGTAATCGGGGAGTCGCTACTGCCAAAAAACCTTGGAATAGGGGTGATCGTCGGCTAGAATCGCAATTTCGGAGTGCGAAACGAAGCTTTTTTAGACCCCAAACGACGTCTTATCGCCTGAGGCAACAAGTTGGCGTCGAGCGCCTCTGAGTGCCTATTCCGAATTGGGGTCTTATAAGCGATTCCGATCACTGAGCGAAAAGTTATGCCTGTTTGAGCGAAGCGTTGTCCGTATGCGATCGCATCGGCAGCCTGCGACCGCGCTTTCGGAGAGGAATTTGGGCACCGACCGGAAATCTCCGAATGCGACCATTTACCGACCAGGTCGAAGTGCTGACTCTGAATTGGTGCCTCGCGGGCGGTTCTGACCCCGGGGCGAATAATATCCGCGTCCGACCGGAGGTACGACAGTCGGTGTACTAGTACACACGCTCCGGGGGGTTATTTTGCCCCGGAATGGAATTCTACGAAACCAGCGCCTTGTCGACCATCTCGGAGTGCCGATTCCGAATTGTGGTCACGTAAGCGATTCCGATGCCCGTGCGGAAGTTATGCCAATTCTTTGGCTGAAGGGGTGGGAATAAACCGGAGGGGGTGACTATATCGACGATATTCGGGCACCCATATCCACGACCTGGGGAGGAGATCTCGCGTCGAGTTGAACACGACTTCCGATCGCTGTGACTGGGCGGCTCCGCGTGTGGGCTCCGCCAGCGATTCGCGTAATCGAGGGAGTCGCTACTCCAAAAAACCTTGGAATAGTGAGATCGTCGGCTAGAATCACAATTTCGGAGTGCGAAACGAAGGTTTTTTAGACCACGAAACGACGTCTTATCGCCTGAGGCAACAAGTGGGCGTCGAGCGCCTCTGAGTGCCGATTCCGAATTGGGGTCTTATAAGCGATTCCGATAACCGAGCGAAAAGTTATGCCTGTTTGAGCGAAGCGGTGTCCGTAT
>JACBKR010003010.1:0-31541 GCA_014218235.1 Colocasia esculenta | reverse complement strand
TAATGAAGAAACAGTTATTCATCCTAAAATATATCCAATGCCAAAATTTGTAGTTGAACAAAATCCTAATTATAAAATCAAACACTAATAAAAACAATGAGCCAAACAAACCAATAAATAACATTTCTGTGGCACTCATTGTAACAAACTAGGTCATACAAAATCACTTGTACAACCAAACATCTAAAATGGATTCCAAAAGAAACTTTGTAGAAGCAACCAATCAGGACCCAAAAGAACTTGGGTACCTAAATTTCATTGATTTATTGCAGGGAAGTCTTAGAGCATCAATGTGACAGACCACATCGTTCAAACCCGTTAACCTGATAACGAGCCTGACACGACTCCGCCTCCCGCGAATGAGCGAAGCTTCGCAAGGGATATCATTCACACATGTCCGTAGAAATATAAAGGAAACAATGAACAGAAGTAAACTTTCCATTCCACAATATGTACATGAGATTTACATAGCCAGTTTTCAACTAAAACCATAAAACCAGTACAATAAAACCTGGGGCATACCCCGAGGTGCAGAAAAAGAGAAAATTACATTGCTGGTGATGGTGCAGACCCTGCTCCGCTACGGTGCGGCCCGGAACTAGAAGACGGTTGGGAGCCTCCTGCTCTCCTTCACCTGAAAGGAGTAGGGGGGTGAGCCTCGCTAGTCACTAGCTCAGTAGGGAAACTCCCCTAAAGAACCGAGCAAACCACAACTCAAGTACTAAGCAGGAAGCTACACTATATCAATTTATAGAATTATTTAAGCAGGATATTAAAGCTGTAACATACTTTCGCTTGCTGTCCTCGAACGTAGTTTTAATAAATAAACGGAAACCCAAATAGGTGTACAGATAAAGTAGGTAAACGCCAAACTCGGGTTCCGCAGCCTGGCTCGCGACACCAGCAACCGACCCGGACAAACACACAGGTCTACCTCTCAGCCTCGCAGCCACGGACGAAAGGTCTAGCGCCGCTCCACTAACCAAACAAGAACTGTGGAGACAACCACAAACCACCCACCACCTGCAGGTCACAAACCCCGCAGGCCCATGCCTGACACCTTTAGTGTAACAACCCTTCTTATACCGGTACAGTTATACCAACCCTCATAATATAACAAAAGTCGCTACAGTGGGACATTTACCCAACTATTGTATATTAGGTTGAAACGTATATAAATACATAACATATGACAACGGAATTTAAAGAACTGAAAGCATCTTATTCCATCATCCACATTTATCCACAGCCATATAGAGGAAAAGAAATTAACATGAAATAACTGAGAATATAAAATAAATATAATGTCCACAACTTTTCTGAAATAACCACATATCCATATGAGACTACGCAGAGTCTCTCTCATTACATACTTATGAAATGAAGTACAATGTCAATCCAGCAAGGTACACTACTCTCGCCCTCAGATCGCTCCTAACAATCTCCTCGGAAGAAGTAGTCTCAACACCTGTACGCCGAAGCAAGGATGAGTTCAAAAGAACTCAACAAGTAACACTAAACACACTAAACATACATGCAGATGGCATGGGTTGCTATTTGTCAATTTGAAGCCTAAACATGTTTTCTACACAACTATTAATAGATCAATTTATCATATTCACATGTTAAATGAAAACTAAACTAAACATGGAGATTTTCATCTTAACAACAAATCGTTTCTATCATGGATTTTCTAATGATTAGCACATGGATAACATGTTTATACACATGAAACTGACTATTTATTATGAACGAAAACATTAGTATATAAGATTAACATTTTACATGCTGTCACAAGGGTCTAAAACAACACATGCTCAGTTACACTATTTCACGATTTGCACATGCACTTTCATTAACACAAGTTCACGTTTTATATGCCGTGACACATAGCCCAAACCACCATAGAAGGACCCACAATCATATTATACACACATCTATCACCTAGGCAATACAATGATAGATCTTAGTTACTGCGCAAAACCGGGAGAAGTACTCTCCACCCTAACCAGCGATACTTGTTCGCCTCTAGGATTTAATCCCAATGCCCATGGGACATCACACACATTGAAGTTCCCGTGGGGACTTTACCACAGTACAGTTCCACAGCCTCTAGGTAGCAGTGTCACCTTGGCACATTTTTCACAATTTTCTATTGGTTTAACACACACATACATAAAATTCTTATATGCATTCAGTACTCACATTTTCTTACTTCAGTATCACCTAACATGGTATTATGTTACCAGAGTTCACATCAGCCATTTTTTAAACTAATCATACTGTAATAACTGATTTAACAGAATTTATACTAAACATGCATTAATGTAATCTTTTACATGAAATGTACAACTCAGTATCCACAGTTATCCAATTTGCATGAAAATTTAACCACAGGTCATTACTGTTCACAGATCACATATACGAATTTTCAAAATTTTATGGAATATATACTATTAAAAAAATTCAAACAGTGATATTTTCTAAGGTTAAAATAACCCAATTTATATAGTAGACATCATTCAGATCTATAGTACATGCTATACATGCATACTGACAATACTAACCATATTACAAATTTTGAGGATTTAACTATTTTCACACTATTATTAAAATTCCTACACTAATTAATCATGTTTACTATTTTCATGTCGAAAAACCTAGTAAATATACAGTCATCAGAAAACTACCAATTTTAACAGTAAGTTCTGATATCAATGTACATATCACAGAAATTTTTCTACATTAAATTTTTACAGGGATCATACAAACAGTAAATGGGAATGCTCAAAACCTATTTATCATGCAATTTTGAAATTCTCATAATTACAGCCTTAAGCAAAATTTCACAGAAATTATGCAACATGATCTCATACTCGTATTACATAACACATAAAATTTATCATATATCCTCATGCGAAAAACCTCGAAAATAGTTTATAAAGGTCAGATCTGCAAACTGTTGCAGACTGACGAACTTAATGGCAAAGGAATGGCCGTCTAGCAGGTTAACGGCAACAAATAATGCCGTCAACTCAGGATATTAACGGCAGGGGATCATGCCATTAATATCCCGTCTGTGCAAAACACAAACTGCACCTAAGAAAATCATTTGAATGGGGGTTCCAGGACTCGAGAAAATATGTAAAAATCCTGGGATGTACTGGACACATGTAGGGATGATGTGGGTAGGTTACTTGCCTTGGATAAAATCTCTACTCTTCGAATTTGGTCGGAGAAGCCCTCCTCGGCCTGTGCCAAAGAGCCTTCAAAACTCTCTTTATCCGGATTTCATGTTGATCTCCTCTGTACTCCAGTGTGGGGAAGTCGTTCCCACATGTATTGACTCCTCTTTTGTCGTTGAAGAATGCCGGAGGAAGTCGCCAGTCGCCGGATCCAAGGGTTCCAAAACAGGTTTTTGCACAGAAAAAAATAGGGTTTTTGACCCAAGAGTCAAAAGGGTCATCTCCAGCCGGAATTTGGGTATTTTATAGGCTAAGGGTCGGAGACGCAAAGAGAGTAAGGTTGGGTTACCGTTGGGAACGGTTTCCCTAAATCAAGGGCACATTTTCGGAGGCGTTTTCGGATTTGAGATTGCAACAGATCTGGGAGATAAACGTCCAGATCACTGGCCGTCTATACTGGGTTAGCTTCCATCGATGTGGCCGCTGACTTTGGGTCGGCGTCCACATATTTTGACGTCTACTGGTCGCCAGAACTGAACTTAAACTAAAAACTGCAGAAAATTCTATATACACCACACAGTTATGTACCATTTACAATGTATTTTTTAGTATAATATCATCTATGCGATGCATCTCTTAATATACATAATATACACATACATATTTACAACAAGACTAAAAATAATTTTTATACACATTCTCACACATACATAAGTACAGTTTAACACCTATATATGAGAGTAAATATAGGGCCTTACACCTCTCTCCCTTAAGGAAACTTCGTCCTCGAAGTTAGACTGACACTACTCCAACAACTGAGGATACTCCCTCTTCATTGCATCCTCAAGCTCCCAAGTAGCCTCCTCTCGCGAGAAGTTGCGCCACAAGACTTTCACCGACGCAATGCTCTTGTTCGGAGGTGCTGAACCTTCCGGTCAAGAATAGCTACTCGTTGCTCCACATAAGAAAGATCTGGCTGGATCTCCACTGGCTCGTGGCTAATAACATGAGATGGATCTCTGACATACCTCCTGAGCATAAAACGTGGAAAACAGGATGAACACTAGCTAACGCTGGGGGTAAAGCTAGCTCATATGCCACGTTGCCCAATCGTCTAAGAATCTCATACGGGCCAATGAATCTAGGACTTAACTTACCATGCCTGCCAAATCTAACTACACCGCGAGTAGGCAAAATCTTCAAGAAAACATGCTCACCTACCTCGAACTCTAAATCCTTCCTCCTGTTGTCGGCATAGCTCTTCTACCTATCCTGTGCCGCAACAAGCCTCTTCCTAATCAACTGAACCTTATCCAAGTCTCCTAAACTAACTCCGGACCAATCAGCTGCCTATCACCCGTCTCCTCCCAACATAAGGGAGATCTACAAGGCCTACCATACAATACTTCAAATGGAGCCATACCATGCTCTCATGAAAACTGTTGTTGTATGCGAACTCCACTAGAGGTAAATGACGCTCCCAATCATCCTTCCAATCCAAAACACACGCCCTCAAACTATCCTCGAGCGTCTGGATAGTCCCTCTCGGACTGTCCATCTGTCTGGAAATGAAAAGCCGAACTAAGCTTCAACTCTGAACCTAACGCATCTGAAGACCCTTCCATAATCTCGAAGTAAATCTAGGATCTCGATCCGAAATGATCGACTTCGGGAACCATGCAATCTAATAATGCTACCAAATACAATCTAGCTAAGCTCTCTACTGACTGCTTCTTCTTCATAGGTAAGAAATGCGCAGTCTTGAGAATCTATCTACAACTACCCAGATTGAGTCATTACTCCGTCTAGATCGAGGCAAACCTGTGACAAAATCCATAGTGACAGCCTCCCACTTCCATACTGGGATCTCCCTTTTGCATAAGTCCAGATGGTCGCTGCGCTCGGCCTTCACTTGCTGGCATACTATACACCTAGACCATACTCCGCTACATCCTTCTTCATGCCAGACCACCAAAAAGATCTCTTCAAATCCTGGTACATCTTAGTGTTACCTGGATGAATAGAGAATCTAGACCTATGAGCATCTGCTAAAACATGCTCACGAACATCTACAATGTCTGGTACACAGACACGGTGATGGAATCTAATCACGCCTTCTTCATCACGAGCAATGCCGCCTTGCCCACTAACTCTTGGAGTCTAGGGTCAGCTTTTTGTTGCTCGATCACCTCATCCAACACCGAAGACCTAATGGACAACTGAGCTACAAAAGCCTGACACAATGATGGCTCTAACTCAGTCATCGCACACGCTGCATCCTCCAACATCTTCAATCCTGCTGGAGAGATGATCTCTTCCTACTAAGAGCATCTGCTACGACATTCGCCTTTCCAGGATGATACTGGAGGTCGAAGTCATAGTCCTTCAGGAACTCAATCCATCTTCTCTGCCTCAGGTTTAATTCCTTTGGGAGAGAAGATATCTCAAGCTCTTGTGGTCAGTGAACACCTTAAATCTGACACCATAAAGATAGTGTCTCCAGATCTTCAGTGCATGAACCACTGCTGCAAGCTCAAGATCATGAGTCGGATAGTTTCGCTCATGCTCCTTCAATTGACGAGAAGCATACGCTACTACCCTTCCTTGCTGCATCAATACACAGCCAAGGCCAATCCGAGATGCATCTGTGTAGATAGCAAAACCCTCTACACCGCTCGGCAAAATAACACAGGAGCCGAAGTGAGCTTAGTCTTCAATAATGAAAACTACTCTCACACTCCTCAGACCAGACAAACTTACTCCCTTCCTGGTTAGCTGAGTCAATGGTGCGGCGATGGATGAGAATCCCTCAATGAATCGCGCGATAAAACCCGCCAAACCAAGAAAACTCCGAATCTCCGAAGGAGTCTTGGGAATTTCCCAATCCATAACAGCCTGGACCTTCGCTGGTATCACTGCTACACCAGCACCGGAGATAACATGCCCAAGGAATGGACCTCGCGCAACCAAAATCGCACTGCTGAATTTTGCATACAGCTTGTGCTTACGGAGAATACTCTCAAATGCTGACGGTGTGTGGCCTCATCCGAAGAATAGACCAACACATCATCAATGAAAACTACACAAACTATCTAAATATGGTCTAAACACCCTGTTCATGAGATCCATGACGCGCTGCCGGGGAGTTGGTTAGACAAAAGGAAGGACACCAAAACTCATAATGTCCATAACGGGTTCTAAAGCCGTCTGGACACATCCTCACTCCTAATCCTTAACTGATGATAGCCAGAACGCAAATCAATCTTGGAAAAGACTGATGCATTCTATAGCTGGTCGAACAAATCATCAATCCGAGGTAAGGGATACTTGTTCTTCACCGTCACTTGGTTTAGCTTCCTATAATCGATGCATAACCTGAGTGACCCATCCTTCTTCTTCACGAATAAGACAGGAGCGCCCCAAGGGGAAATGCTAGGGTGAATGAATCCCTTATCTAACAAATCCTGCAACTGCTTCCTTAGTTTTGCTAATTCCGCAGGTGCCATCCGATAAGGTGCCTTTGAGATAGGAGAGGTGCCTGGAAGCAACTTAGAATGAACTCTATCTCTCTAGCCGGTGGCAATCCAGATAAATCATCAGGAAAAACATCCGAAAAACCCGCACTACATCAATTTCGCAAGAGTAAGTGACTCATCAGCCTTGGGTACTAATACCACGCTGGCAAGAACGCGTCACAACCCTTGTTCATCATTCTCATCGCCCTCATGCCGAGATGACAAACTTCCCTGCCAAATTCCTCGGCAAAGGATGAGAAAATTCATCCTCACCAGAATGTGGAAAACAATCTTCTTCCCACGACAATCTACTGCATAGTGCTCCTCTAGCCAATCCAGACCAAGAATAGCATCGTAGTCCTTCATCTTTAGCAAGAAGAAACACCCTTCTAGGATTCTATCCTCAATGCACACCGGTAAAGATGGAATACACTTCCTAGTCGATACCGTGCCCGCAGGTGTGTGCACAGACAAAGGGACTTCTAAATCCTCAGACTCTAACCCTGACTCTAAGGCTAACGGCCTAGCAAAATGCTCGGAAATGAACGAGTGGGTAGCACCCGTATCGAACAAAACCCGAGCATGCACACCTAAGAACAAAACCGTACCTTCGGTGACGTGATCCGCCTGCTCGACATCCTCACGAGCTAACGCAAACACCCGAGCTGGGGCTCGAGGTCTCCCTGGTCGTCCTGTCGCTGGCGCTGCTGCTGCTGCTGGGGCTGGTGCCGCTCCACGCTGACCTCCCTGCTGCAGTATGGGCAATCCTTGATCCTATGCTCCCTGATTCCGCACTTCAAGCATTTCCCCGCCAACTTCCAACATTCCGTACCACCATGTGCCCTCCCGCAATGAGGACACTCCTTCCTACCATTAGGGGAACATTGAGAAGGTACCTGACTGCTACCTGATGCCACGGGACGCTGCGGTGACTGAAAAGTCACCTTCTTTCTCTCTTGCCTCTGAAATGGAGCTGCTGGCCTCTTCTGAGAAGCCTTCTTCTCCTCTAGATACTGTTCCATCTCTCCCTCCTGCCGACACGCTGCGCTAAGTGCTGCCTCGAGGGTATGATAGTCGAAGGCCACCAACCTCGTCCTCAGTGATGGTCTCAGCCCCATCAGAAACTTCTTCGCCTTCCTGCGCTCATCAGCTACTATATGAGGAGCATACTTTGATAATTCTACAAACCTGGCCTCGTACTCCAGTACGGTCATGGAGCCTGAGTCAACGAGAGGAACTCCTGCTCCATCTTGTCCTGGATGTGCTCCGGAACAAACTGGCTCAGAAAAGCCTCACGACGCTGTCCCAATACACGCTACTGCACCGTCCTCAAACCGGGTACGTAGCAACGAGGACCACCACACGTCGGCTCGCTCCTGCCAAAAACCACCATAAAGACTAATCCAAACACTATAAACTTAAAGAAATTTAATGCATAATTTATACAACAATACCTGTAGCATATAGGTGGCTAAAGTGACTCTGTCATCATCAGCGCACCTAAGAGCTCGGAAGATCTTTTCAATCTCCCTCATCCAGCTCTCAGCTAACAAGGGATCGCTCTCCCCCTTAAAAGAAGGTGGAGACATCCTCTTGACATTTCCATGATGGAGGGTCCACCATAGTCCTGAGCCTGGGGAACTGGCACTTGAGCCTGCCACAACAAACATCATAAGCAACACATATAGTATAGCAACATAGTAAACATATCATCAAGTAAAACAGACTACTCTGTTTATCGTTCTAACCTGAGCCTGCTGGCCTCTAACTGAGCCTGGAGAGCAGCCGGGTGTGGGCCTGCTTGCAGACTGCATGACCTGCACTAAATATGAACACTCCATAGTCTACTGGTGGCGGTGGGGGAAGCACAGTACCCTGGGGTGCTGAGCCTGCTGTTCTCCCTGATCCTCACGCTAGGCTCATCTCTCCTCTGCTCTCCCTCACGAGCAGGAACACCACGTCTACCACGTGAAGCCATAGCCTGCAAGGTGATTCAATTCAAAATTAGAAACTGCTATCTAACTAGTTCCTAACTATGTGGACAATCTACACAGACTTAGTAACAATGAAGATGATGGTAATATGGGCATATTTATATACAATTTCAACCTCTCGCTCTGATACCAATCTCTGTAAAACCTTCTTATACTGGTACGGTTATACCAACCCTCATCGATATAACAAACGTCGCTACAGTGGGACATTTACCCAACTATTGTATATTAGGTTGAAACGTATATAAATACATAACATATGACAACGGAATTTAAAGAACTGAAAGCCATCATATTCCATCATCCACATTTATCCACAGTCCATATAGAGGAAAAGAAATTAACATGAAATAACTGAGAATTATAAATAAATAATGTCCACAACTTTTCTGAAATAACCACATTATCCATATGAGACTACGCAGAGTCTCTCATTACATACTTATGAAATGAAGTACAATGTCAATCCACCAAGGTACACTACTCTCGCTCCGAGTCGCTCCTAACATCTCCTCGGAAGAAGTAGTCTCAACACCTGTACGCCGAAGCAAGGATGAGTTCAAAAGAACTCAACAAGTAACACTAAACATACATGTAGATGGCATGGGTTGCTATTTGTCAATTTGAAGCCTAAACATGTTTTCTACACAACTATTAATAGATCAATTTATCATATTCACATGTTAAATGAAAACTAAACTAAACATGGAGATTTTCATCTTAACAACAAATCGTTTCTATCATGGATTTTCTAATGATTAGCACATGGATAACATGTTTATACACATGAAACTGGCTATTTATTATGAACGAAAACATTAGTAATAAGATTAACATTTTACATGCTGTCACAAGGGTCTAAAACAACACATGCTAATTACACTAGTTTCACGATTTGCACATGCACTTTCATTAACACAAGTTCACGTTTTATATGCCGTGACACATAGCCCAAACCACCATAGAAGGACAAACACTAATCACATTATACACACATCTATCACCTAGGCAATACAATGATAGATCTTAGTTACTGCGCAGAACCGGGAGAAGTACTCTCCACCCTAACCAGCGATACTTGTTCGCCTCTAGGATTTAATCCCAATGCCCATGGGACATCACACACATTGAAGTTTCCCGTGGGGACTTTACCACAGTACAGTTCCACAGCCCTCTAGGTAGCAGTGTCA
Organism: Colocasia esculenta; assembly: GCA_014218235.1. NCBI lineage: Eukaryota > Viridiplantae > Streptophyta > Magnoliopsida > Alismatales > Araceae > Colocasia > Colocasia esculenta. The sequence goes on along the minus strand of JACBKR010003010.1, from coordinate 21,657 downwards.
CCCTTGGCACATTTTTCACATTTTCTAATTGGTTTAACACACACATAACATAAAATTCTTATATGCATTCGGTACTCACATTTTCTTACTTCAATATCACCTAACATGGTATTACTGTTACCAGAGTTCACATCAGCCATTTTAAACACTAATCATACTGTAATAACTGATTTAACAGATTTATACTAAACATGCATTAATGTAATCATTTTACATGAAATGTACAACTTAGTGTCCACAGTTATCCAATTTGCATGAAAATTTAACCACAGGTCATTTACTGTTCACAGATCACATATACGAATTTTCAAAATTTTCTGGAATATATACTATTTAACAAAATTCAAACAGTGATATTTTCTAAGGTTAAAATAACCCAATTTATATAGTAGACATCATTCAGATCTATAGTACATGCTATACATACATACTGATAATACTAACCATATTAGAAATTTTGAGGATTTAACGCACATTTATTAAAATTCCTACACTAATTAATCATGCTTACTATTTTCATGTCGGAAAATCTAGTAAACTATACAGTCATAAAAAAACTACAAATTTTAACAGTAAGTTCTGATATCAATGTACATATCACAGAAATTTTCTTACATTTAATTTTTACAGGGATCATACAAACAGTAAATGGGAATGCTCAAAACCTATTTATCATGCATTTTTGAAATTCTCAATTACAGCCTTAAGTAAAATTTTCACCGGAAATTATGCAACATGATCTCATACTCGTATTACATAATACATAAAATTTATCATATATCCTCATGCGAAAAACCTCGAAAATAGTTTATAAAGGTCAGATCTCAAACTGTTGCAGACTGACGAACTTAACGGCAAAGGAATGGCCGTTTAGCGGTTAACGGCAACAAATATGCCGTCAACTCAGGATATTAACGGCAGGGGATCATGCCGTTAATATCCCGTCTGTGCAAAACACAACTGCACCTAAGAAAATCATTTGAATGGGGGTTCCAGGACTCGAGAAAATCTGTAAATCTTGGGACGTACTGGACACATGTAGGGATGATGTGGGTAGGTTACTTGCCTTGGATAAAATCTCTACTCTTCGAATTTGGTCGAGAAGCCCTCCTCGGCCTGTGCCAAAGAGCCTTCAAAACTCTCTTTATCCGGATTTCCTGTGATTCCTATGTACTCCAGTGTGGGGAAGTCGTTCCCGCATGTATTGACTCCTCTTTTGTCATTGAAGAATGCCGGAGGAAGTCGCCAGTCGCCAGATCCAAGGGTTCCAAAATAGGTTTTCGCACATAAAAAATAGGGTTATTGACCCAAGAGTCAAAGGGTCATCTCCACCGGAATCTGGGTATTTTATAGGCTAAGGGTCGGAGACGTAAAGAGAGTAAGGTTGGGTTACCGTTAGGAACAGTTTCCCAAATCAAGGGCACATTTTCTGGAGGCGTTTCCGGATCTGAGATCGCAACAGATCTGGGAGATAAACGTCCAGATCACTGGCCGTCTATACTGGGTTAGCGCCATCGATGTGGCTGCTGACTTGGGGTCGGCGTCCACATATTTTGACGCCTACTGGTCGCCAGAACTGAACTTAAAACTGCAGAAAATTCTATATACACCACACAGTTATGTACCATTTACATGTATATTTTTAGTATAATATCATCTATGCAATGCATTTCTTAATATACATAATATACACATACATATTTACAACAAGACTAAAATAATTTATATACACATTCTCACACATACATAAGTACAGTTTAACACCTATATATGAGAGTAAAAATATAGGGCCTTACATTTAGTGACTCCGGCCTAAGCTCCCTAAAGTGAGGCATTGGAGACAGGACTAGCTGGGGTCCAGTTACGTCTACTGGTGTCCGTCCCCCCAACTACGAGCACGCTACAAGCGACTAAACAACAAACTCTCACAAGTCGCTGTCCCTGCCATCTTTCCCTCAGTTGGATGACAACTCTCCTCGAGAGCGAGAGTGTCCAGGAAGACGACAAGACCCTGACGGTACCACTGTACCGGGACAAAACCCCGAGCACACCCCATGCATGCCTACTCACCTCGGAACCTGGGGCTCCCAACTGAAGAGGTAACCATGGAAGGCGAACACTACCTGCCACACACACAGAAACTCGTGCACACTATGCAAACCACGTGACACACACACGGGTCACTGAAACCAGCACACACACACAATCACATGAGCCTGCAACTCACCATGTGAACCGCACTCCCAAGGAGCACAACAAGTGCTGAAGCAGCGCTAACACTTCTACACACTCGGTAACCATGCCATCCATCGGTTAAACAGAAACAGGTACATGCATAAACATTACTTGCAAGAAGTATTCCACGACTGTGATCGCGACAGAGGCCCAGGTCGCGTTCAGATAGCGACGCCCCGACATGTCGCAACCAAGAGAGCGAATGCGACGTATCGTCCTGTCGTGATATGATTGCGACAGGGGAGACCGTCGCCTTCGCATGCGAAAAAACCTTAACTGGGTCCCCTTCTCCAGAAAACCCCAAAAACCCTGCCAAACATGGTTTCCAGTCCATTTTTCATGCTCTTTGTGATGTCCTAGCATGCTTTCTACGGTTCTTAAAGCTGTAAACACATCTCAAACCACACACTCACGAAAACTACGGAGAAATGGGTAGAATCTCCCTACTTTGATGAGAACACAAAAATGGGTGATAACCTGGCGTTTCTCTCGCTCCACACGTGATCCTCGCGGCGAGAATACGACCAACCGAGGCCCACGAGCTCAAATCGCCCAGAATCCACGAGCAAAACCTCCCCTGGCCGAGCAGAGCTTGTGAAAGCTCTGTTCTGCCAGGTTTCTTAAAAACGTAGCTCGGTTGGGAACGCGACATATTGCTACGTCGCGACCAGGTCGTGACGCGGCTGTCCGTCACGATCCACCTATCGATGTTAGCACGCCCGCCCCGCGCACGACACGCGACCCGCATGCAGATGATGAGCCAAACAGCGGCAACTAGAACGCGACATCCCCGGGTGTCGCGATGAGAACGCGACGTGCCCCTTTGTCACGTTCAGGGGCAGAGGAAAAACTTGCGCTTTGGGCCAACCAGCCGCCCCACAACGCCCTAGAAACCTGTGAAAGCACCTGCTACTCACAATGTGGCCCACACTGGCCACCACAACTGATATAAGACGATCCGAACAGTCGATATGCTACATTACTATCACCTAAAAGAAATTTCGTCCTCAAAATTTAAAGCAGAACCCCATATCAAAATTTCTTTTAAAATTAACAGGGTACTATCACCTAAAAGAATTAAAAGCTTGCTCAAACAAATATGGATACGTTTTCATCATTTCCTCTGCTAGTTCCCAAGTATCTTCACCACCCTGCCTATTTTCCCATCTGACTTTCACCAAATCAATGTTCTTATTTCTGAGCTTTTGGGTTCTGCAGTCTGTGATCTGTACTGGATATTTTGGCATAGTCATGTCTGGCTTTAATTCACTTCTCTGGTAACTAACCACTTGGGATGGATCTTTAATGTACTTTCTGAGCATGGAAACATGGAACACATTATGGACATCTGCAAAGTCTGCTGGTAGATCTAATCTGTAAGCTGTCTCGCCCAATCATTCTATTATCTGGAACGAGCCTAAATATCTGGGCTCAACTTGCTTCGCTTGCTGAATCTAAATACACCTTAGTAGGAGAAACCTTCAAAAATACATAATCCCCCACTTCAAACTGCAATGGTCTGCGTCTGTTGTCAACATAACTCTTCTGTTGACTCTGTGCTATTTGAAGCTTTTCTTTAATAAACTTAACTGTTTCTACACATTGTCTGATTAACTCCGGACCCAGAACGTACCTCTCTCCTACCTCATGCCAATTCAGTGGTGTCCTGCATGGTCTGCCATATAATGCCTCATAGGGTGCCATTCCAATACTTGCTTGATCTGTTATTATATGCAAATTCAACCATACTCAAATGACGTTCCCATTTCTCCCCAAACCAAACAACAGGCTCTCAACATGTCTTCTATTGTCTGGATGGTCCTTTCTGTCTGTCCATCTGTCTGCGGATGATATGCTGAACTGTATCTTAACTTAGTGCCAATGACTCTCTGCAAACTTCTCCAAACCTGAGGTGAATCTTGGATCTCGATCTGAGACAATAGTAACTGGAATTCCATGCAATGGTATTATTCGTTCCACATATATTTGGCTAGTCTGTCCACTGACCATGACATATTAACCGGTAACAGTCTGCAAACTTTAGTCAGTCTATCACACAAACCTAAATGCCATTGTGACCTGCTGAGCTGGGCAAACCCACTATAAAACCCATAGCTATATCATCCCATTTCCATGTGGTATGGGTAAAGGTTGCAACAACCCTCCTGGTCGCTGATGTTCTGCTTTTACTTGCTGACAGACGACACATCTTGCTATAAATTTTGCAATTTCTCTTTTCATGTTTGGCCACCAGAAAAGACCCTTCATACCCTGATACATCTTAGTACTGCCTGGATGAATAGTATATCTTGACCTGTGGGCTTCCTCTAGCACTTTCTGTCTGATTCCTGCATCAGCTGGAACATACACTCGGCCTTTCAATCTAACTACATTATCATGGCCCAAAGTTACCTCCTCCATTCTTAAAATATCTGCCAAGTTCCCATCTGCTTTCTGGGCTTCAACTATCTGTCTGTAAAGAGAAGGTTCAACTGCATTGTTTGCCAATACTGCTCTCTGCTGACTATTTGGCACATACAAAGAATTATCTGCTATCTCTTCATGTAGTTTCCATTCTCTGATCATAAGTTGATTCATAACAGCTTTTCTGCTCAATGCATCTGCCATAACATTTGCTTTACTCAGATGGTATCCCAAACTGAAGTTATAATCTTTCATATACTCCATCCATCTGCGTTGCCTTAAATTCAAATCTTTTTATGAGAATATATATTTCAAGCTCTTATGATCTGTAAATATTTCAAATCTTTCTCCATATAAATAATGCCGCCAAATCTTCAAAGCAAATACTACCGCTGCCAACTCCAAGTCATGAGTCAGATAATTCTCTTCATGTTTCTTTAACTGCCTGGAAGCATAAGCAACCACTTTTCCATGCTGCATCAACACTGCCCCTAATCCTCTTCTGGATGCATCTGTATATAATACAAAACCACCACTTCCTGAAGGAATTTCTAATATTGGTGCTGAAGTAAGCATCTTTTTCAATTCAGCAATGCTGCGCCTGCACTCGGAAGACCATACAAAAGGAACTCCCTTCCTGGTCAACTTGGTCATTGGGGCTGCTATTTTAGAGAAATCTTGAATAAATCTTCTATAATAACCTGTAAGACCAAAAAGCTTCTAATCTCTGACACTGTTTTTGGTTCTGCCCACTTCAACACTGCTTCCACTTTCGCTGGATCCACTGCAACTCCTTCACCAGAAATCATATGACCCAAAAATTGTATCTCTTTCAGCCATAATTCACACTTACTGAACTTAGCATACAACTGATGCTCTCTCAATGCCGGCAATGTGATTCTTAAATGGGTTGCATGCTCCTCTTCCGATGTTGAATATATCAAGATATCATCGATAAAAACTACTATAAACTGATCCAAATATGGATGAAATATTCTATTCATCAAATTCATAAAAGCTGCTGGCGCATTTGTCAACCCAAATGGCTTTACTACAAATCATAATGTCCATACCTGGTCCTGAAAGCTGACTTTTCAATGTCTTCTTCCTTAATTCTCAACTGATGATATCTTGATCTCAAATCAATCTTGGAGAACACCTTTGCTGACTGAAGCTAGTCAAACAAATCATCTATTCTTGGTAGCGGATACTTGTCATGATGGTAACTTTATTCAACTGCCAGTAATCTATACACATCCTCAGACTACCATCCTTCTTTCTAACAAACAGCACTGGCGCACCCCACGGTGAGTGACTTGGCCTGATGAAACCTTTCTCTAATAACTCCTGTAACTGTTTCTTTAACTCTTTTAATTCTGCTGGTGCCATCCTGTACGGTGCCTTCGATATGGGCATATTGCCTGGCTCTAACTCAGTAGTGAAATCTACCTCTCTGTGCGGCGCTAGCCGCAGCAAATCTTCTGGAAATACATCTATAAATTCTATAACCACTGGCACAGACTCTACAGATTTATTTGACTCAACCAGACTCACACAGAAGCAAGATACGCTACACATCTTGCATTAATTAACCTTCTAGCCCTGAGCCCAGAAATGATAAACTTAGGAGAATAGAAGGGCATACCTTGAAATTCAAAAGTTGTTCCATCAGGTCTACAAACTTGACCCTCTTCTTTCTACAATCTACCAGAGCACCATAAGCTTCTAACCAATCCATACCCAGAATCAAATCATACTCCTTCAAAGACAAAGCATACAACTTTGTCGGCAACTGATTCCCATGAATCATAATTGGAACCTCATCTAAATCACAGGAAGTAAGCATAAAATCACCGGTAGGAACCTCAACCACCAATTCACACTGCCTTTCTTCCACGGGATGAGACAGACTATCCAAGAAATCTTCGAAAATAAATGAATGAGAAGCACCCGGATCAATTAATATTCTAGATGAGAAATCAAAGATCGGTAATATACCTTCAATGAGATTTGATGCTTCTTCCTGCGCCCTGGTGATTGACATCACCCGACCTCGACCTCCTCTCTGATAAGGGGTTCCTCTGCCTCTCTCTGCTGACGGCTGATATGTCTGCTACAACTGCTGAGTCCCTCTACCATAACCATATCCTCGAGACAGACAATCCCTGGCATAATGTCCTGGCTGACCACAAGCATAACATATGACCTCCCGAAAAGTTGCGGGTTGACCTGCAGTACTCTGGTGGACTCCTCTGAAACTGGTGGCCTGTAGCCACGCCCCTGCTGAAAACCACCTTGCTGGAAACCCTGTTGCCTGCCTCTGCCTCGTCCTCCTCCTTGGAAGAATTTCTTGATTTACTTGCCCCACTTTGCTATCCCAGACGATGATGCTCCTGAGGGTGCCTTTCCTTTGCTGATGCCCTGCAACTGCTGGGGAAGTCGGAAGCTGCCTGAACCTCCCGCCTGAGACTGACTCTGCCTAGCCTGCAAAGTCCTCTCCAACACAGCTGCCCACTGTGCCGCCTCCTCTATTGTCCTGCACATTAGTGGAGCTACTGCATCCTGCAACTCGGACCTCAAACCCCTAATAAAATACTCCACCATTATTGCATGATCGGTCACCACATAAGGGGCATATCTACTCAATGCCATGAATCTCATCTGATACACCAACATGGACAATCTCCCTTGCTGCAAAGTTCTAAACTGTGTTGGGTTGAGTGTGTTTTGGAACTTCCTAAAGTTGTATTTTAATGATATCCAATGAACATCACGCATACCTTGATTTTGATGATGACATACTGTGATCTTAATGATGACATACTGTGATATTGATGATGACATATTGTGATTTTAATGATGAGATATTGTGACATGTTATGATTTTAATGATGACATATTGTGATTTTGATGATGATATGTTGAACATGTTATACATTCTATACATATCACAATAATGCTTAAACACATGTTCTTGATGTTTAATATCTCATATTTTAATGATAATATCTTGTACTAATGGTTTATGTGTTAAATTTTCAGGTTCACACATTTTTGTCTTGGTAGTTTCGACACTAGATCAAAGCAGGTCGACACTAGTCCCAGATTCTAGAAGACCCAGTTGCCAGACTGGGATAGCAGGTCGACACTAGATCAAAGCAGGTCGACACTAGCCCAGATTCCAGAAGGGCAGGTCGACACTAGATCAAAGTAGGTCGACACTAGTCCCAGATTCCAGAAGGGCAGGTCGACACTAGATCAAGGCAGGTCGACACTAGATCCAGTTTCCAGCAGAACAGTTTTGCAGAAATGGGATAGCAGGTCGACACTAGATCAGGGCAGGTCGACACACTCCGGCTGAAAGTCAAAATCGTGAATTTCTCTGTACACGTGGCTGCTTGGGATTTAGGGGATTTGTCCTAGGGTTCTGTGCCCATGTACCCAAGGCACTTTATGGACATATGGGGCTATAAATACCCATGTTCCTTGTACCCCAAAGGCAAGAGAGCCCATACACTTCCAGAAGAAGCCTTTTGGCGGCCAAAGGGGGTTTTCTAGATCTGTCTCCATCTCCAGAAGCTACAAGCCATCCTTTCAAGAGGAAGGACAAGGGAATCAAGGGGAATCCCTGGAGAGAAGCTTGCTGTGCAAGGCAAGGGAGCAGATCCAACTGAAGAGGTGTAGGAGAAGAAGGATTTCTGGCATTTCAGATGCCATCAGAGCAGAGCATCGCCATTGAGGAGAATCTTCATCGATTTCCATCAAGGCTCCTCAATTGAAGCGTCTGCAAGGCCTCTTCATCGAAGAACACTCTTTCTACATCTATTTGCTTATTCTGAGTTGTTCTTTCTTATTTCGTCAATGAGATTTGTGCATGAAGTTCTGTACAAATTTCTGAGTACGAAACTGTCTTGAATCAGATCATTGCTAGAGGATCTGATCTCTTTTATGTTTGATCTAGCTTTTGTACTCTGAGCCGTCGAGCTCTAGTGTGTGAGTCGTCGCACTCACTGTGTGGTTTGAGCCGTCGTGCTCAATTTGGAGTCGTCATACTTCGGTTGTTGTTTTGAGCCGTCGTGCTCAGTTTTGGAGTCGTCGTGCTCCAGGTGTTTCTTGAGTCGTCGTGCTCAAGGGTGTTTGGAGTCGTCGTGCTCCTGTGTGAGTTGTACTCAAGGTTTTGAGTAGTGTGGCCTCACTGTGTGAGGGGTGGACGTAGGAGTCACTGGAGGTGATTTCCAAACCACCTAAAAATCCTCTGTGCAATGGTTTGAATTGTGGTTTGTTTTTGTATCTCGCTAGATGCATGCATAGGGATTTCGTTCACACTACTAATTGATTTGCTCACACACACTAATCACACCTCAGATCAGTAAATTGTTTGGGTGAATTGATCTCTGATTTGAAGTAATTTTTAATTGCTTAAGCTTCCGCGTTAATTGGTGTTAGATCTATTCAACCCCCCCTTCTAGATCTGATACATCCACCCATCCGATCCCCAACAATTGGTATCAGAGCGGGTTAATGTTTGTTACTGATATGATTTGATTGCTTCTGTTTGATCTATGTATAATTGCTTAAACTGTTTGCTTGATCGTTCACTGTCTCTGTGTGTTTAATCGCTCTGATTCCTACCTTTGGTGCTAGAGCAGGTTAACCACTCTAATTGTTAGATCTAATCCTTGTCACATTGATTCCTTGTGATTAGATCTAATAGTCTTTTGAGTTTTGGTATAATGGAAAATTGCTTTAATCTGCATGAATTTCCTGTTATAATTTCAGAGAAATCACCAGTCTCACCTTCATCAAGTTTTTCAAAGGAAGCACAAAGAAAAGGAGCAAAAGAAATTCAGAAGTACTTTATGGCAAAGAGGAGCCTCAATGAATCCAGAAAATCAACAATTCATAAGGTTTTAGCTCTAATAGCACATTCTAAGAGCTTAGAGCATTCTTCATCCTCTTCAGAACACAAGAGTTCAAATGGGTCTAAAAGGTCAGGTAAATCAACTCCAGATCCATTTGTGTATTCTAATTCTGATTCTGATGAAGATGAAAGTATGTCTTATGCTGAATTGATTAATTTCTATGAAAAGATACAAAGTCTTAATGTACAACTGAACACTAAAAATAAAGACTTAAAAAAGACATTAAAATATTACCATAAAGAAAGTGAAAACTTGAAAAATACACTTGAATTGCTCCAGAAAAATGATAAAGATCCTTCAAAAGAAATTGAGAATTTGAAAAATGAAGTTCAGAAACTGAATTTTGAAAATGAAAGTTTGAAGGATAAAATCAAAATTTGTGAAAACAAGTTGTCCAAGTTGAAAGAAAATCATGACCAGTTGGAATATAAAAATCTTGATTTGAAAGAGGAAAATGGAAAATTAATTGATCTTAATGAAAACTTCAAATTTGAAAATGATCAATTAAACAAACAAATTTCTAACATGGCTCATGATCATCAAATAAATGAGAGATGCAAACAACTTGTTGAAGAAAACCATCATCTAAAAAGGAAGATTGAATGCTTGTTCCATGAAAACCATTGGACAATGAATGTAGCAATTTGAGTAATAAAATTGCCAATTTGGGAAAATAAATTGCTCAATTTGAAAATGAAAAGAACAAGATGAAAAATGGTTTGGATGTCAACCTAAACAAGCTTTAAATTTCAGAAAAGAAAGTAATTGCATTAAAATCTGAAAAACAGAAGCTTCAACATGAATTGAAGAACACTACAAACACAAGTATTGCTTCTGTGAAAACTAAGAAAAATGAAAAGAAAACCACAATAACATTTGTTAAAGCTGCTGTAAACAAGAACCTTGATAATTCTAATGGAAAACTTGTAAAAGTTCTTGTTCAAAAATAGACAGGGAAAAAGAAGAATGCTACTGTCAAAAAGAGTCATCTACCTTCTCCATCAGTTCAAAAAGCTCCAAGGCAAGTTCCAAACTCACATCATGCCAAGAGCCACCAAAAGGTACCTCCTTCTCCTCATGGTAAGTCACCTCACATGAAAAGGAAATTCCAGCAAATGCACACATGCCAAGGTAAGTACCAGGTAAGAAATCCTCTCATTTGCTTTAATTGTAATAAACCTGGTCATCTTGCCAAACATTGCTGGAACAAAAATCAAAATTTTAATAACATGCCAAATCCGTCCAATGCTTTCATTGTCATAAATTTGGGCATACTTCTAGGGAATGTTGGCATAGAATTGATAAGTTTGTGCATGCTCCCATGTTTCATGTTAATGTACATAAGAATAAAGATCACGTTCATGCTGAAAACACTCAGAAATTCTATGTTCATGAAAAAGGAACTATTGCACAAAAGATCTCTTCTAAATTCCATGTTAAAAATCTCAATGAAAAAAATTTGAAAAATAGAAAACAAAATGTTCAGTATGTCAGTGGTGCATTCTGTACCAATAACTCTAAGATTAGAAACTAAGATTCCAGTGTTTCTAGTCTTCAGAAAAATGCACCAAATATAAAATCTTTTTGGATTCAGAAATCATTGTTGCAAATTCATGGAAGATCCTTAGGACCCAAACAAGTTTGGGTTCTGAAATGTGCTGCTTGAATGCTGGATGCAGGGATCCTTGTAGTCAATTTCAAGATGAAGGCTAAAGATGAAGGCTTAATGACTAAGGCTACAAGGAAAGTAAGTGAAGAGAATGAAAGAAAATGAAAAGCTCACGAGGTAAATTCTTCTGAGAGATTCCCTGCTAAATAAAAACTGAAGTCAATTGAAACTCTTATACAAAGATCAATTGGTATATAAATGGTGAACTGTGGAAGGACAAGTCATGCTTGTCTGGAAACTATCATTATGTGTGAGGAATAAACTCCGCCAAGTACCAAGGATCTTTCTTGTGTAAGAGTTATTAACTTTAATTAAAAATCCAAAAAATAGAAAACTTCATGAAAACATAGAAGCATTGAGCAAGGCAAAAAGAAAATCTGGAACTAATTCTGGTCATAGTTCTATCAATGAAAGAAATGCATCTATACAAAAAATGAAATCATTTTGGATTCAGAAATCTTTGTTGCAATCTAACATTGATTTCATTGCAGGACCCAAGCAAGTGTGGGTCCCAAAATTAGCTTGATCAGCAAGCTGAAAAGTCTTGCAGCCATACATTGTCAATGGATTCAAGATATTGGTTGTGCAAGGCTAGAAATGATTAGAGAACACAGGTAAAATCTTTGAAAAAAAAATGAAGCATTCAGGTAAAACTTCTTATTATTTCAATTTTGAATTGCCTGAATTGAAACGAATGTTTAATTTCTATCTGAAAAATGAGAAATGTGTTTCAATTCTACTCCCATCAATGAACTTTGTGTCATAACAATTAGAATCATGTTTGTGTTATCATGCATGATTAATTGTTCCCATGAGTCTGTGTGCATACTAACAGCTTTGACTTCTTGGTATATCAAATGATGACATGTGGAAAAACAAGTTATGCTCGTTTGGAAACTATCATTATGCGTGAGTAAAATACTCCGCCAAGTACCAAAAGTCATGTTATGCTTAAAGCTAATTGTGCTCATAATCATGTGTGAATTGCTTGCTAACTTTTTCATTCCATGCACATATTAAGGGGGAGTAAATTTGAAAATGTGCAAAAATGTTTTTCAATAAATGCAATGAATTTCATGCTAAAAATAAAGTGTAATTGACCCTTTTTGCAGTGACTATGTGGTATATCAAATGGTGAAATGTGAAAGGACAAGTTAGGCTTGTCTGGAAACTATCATCATGTGTGAGAAAAATTCTCTGCCAAGTATCAATAGTCTTTTCTGCATAAAGGTGATCAAGCAAAATGAAAATCTCAAAAACTTTATTTGAGTCTTTGAAAAATTCTTCTCCTTCAATAATTGCCTGTTGAAATATGCTTGATCATGTTCATACTCTTTATGTGCAAATTGCTTGAAATGAACATATCTGAATTGCTTAAATGATCATTTCATATCATGCATATCTTATGGGGGAGTGAATTCGAAAGAATCTTTGAGTGAAATGCTGGAGAAATTTGCTGGAAAAATATTCTGTCATATCTGATTCATCATCAACTCCCATTCAGTTTGTTGACAAATATTCTTGCTCATAAATTCCTCACTCTCACATTGCGTTGGTATTCTTGGTATATCAAATAGTGATTTGAAGGAAGGCAAGTTAAACTTGTCTGGACACTTTTACTATGCGTGAGTATATGTCTCCGCCAAGTATCAAGATTCCTTTATGCAATTGTTGGGGGGAGTATTTGTTAAGGGGGAGTTATGTCTATTCTTCACTAATTTCTCTTGATAATTGTTGTCTATCTTGAACCCCAAAATCATCAGAATTTTTGAGTCCTTGTGCTATTTTCTTATGAGAGAATTAAGACATTGAAACTAAACTCATTGTGCATTTAGTTTAATTTCAAAGATTCAGTATCATTTCAAGGTTAAGCAATCATAATACTGAATGTTTTTAAAATGATTTGCAAAACACTATTATAGGCACATGAGTGGCTTTAATATTTCACATGTGTATGTTTAAGCTTTATTTTTACCACATGTTAAGAATAATCTTTCTAAATTCATAGTTATGACTTCTCTGGTCAAAGCAAACATATTCCTGCAAAATATCAAAAGAAAAATGATCAATCTGGAAAGATACAAACAGAGCAATGCAAATTCTTGGCCACTGAGTAACCGGGTCATTTCACCTAAAAAGTGATTTGTTTCGCGTCAAAAAGTAGAAATCAAAGTTTTCAACTCTGTATAAGATAATGAAAGTTAAACCACTGAGTAATCAGGAGATCTTGCATCTGATCAATGTGATCTCTTGCACTGAAAAGTGAGATTTAACTAATTTATTCTTGTATTCTTTCCCAGTTCAATATGAAAACAAATCAAGACAGGATAGAAAAGCTTAAGATCTTAATAATGTTCAAGTTTACTGAGTTTAGATCTATTATTCCACATTGTGTTCAAGTTAAAGCTCCTAACATCCTTGTTAAATATTCTGCTCATTCATATAGGTCACTTTTCTTCACATTTGTATCATTATTTTAACTACATTCAGCTCATTATAATTTGCTATTCTTTGTTGAGTGTGTGTCTTTGTGATTAAACTTTGTTGCACAATAACAAAAAAAAAACATTATCTTTTATCTCATTTGACAATATCACTTTGCCTCACTTATTTTGATCATTTCTGAACCTTCATTTCCCATTGTTATCTTTTGTCTCCGACCATCATTGTGTCTCTCTCATGTCCATCTTTTTTATGCTGTCAAAAAGGGGAGAGAAGTTCCTTGAAAGGGGGAGAAAGTAAAAGTTTTAAGGGGAGAATGTTTTTATGGGGAGAAAGATCAAAGGATGCATATGGTCAAGGGGAATTATTGCAGTCAAGGGAGATATGTTTTGTCATCATCAAAAAGGGGGAGATTGTTGGGTTGAGTGTGTTTTGGAACTTCCTAAAGTTGTATTTTAATGATATCCAATGAACATCACTCATACCTTGATTTTGATGATGACATACTGTGATCTTAATGGTGACATACTGTGATATTGATGATGACATATTGTGATTTTAATGATGAGATATTGTGACATGTTATGATTTTAATGATGACATATTGTGTGACGGCCCTCGTTACACCGGTACGGTCATACCGACCCACGTCGGTATAGCGAGTGCTGCCAGCCACAGTGGGACATTTACCCAACGATACAAACAGCTGAGATACACGCGAATATATAACAGAGTAGCGGAAGTAAAAGAGAACTATCTCCATTCATTCATCATCCACATTAAACATACATGCAGTTTGCAATTTACATAAAGGAACTAAAAATCCACATGATTCAAATTGCTGAAATAGAATTACAAAATGTCCACATAATACATTCTTCTCATGATAATTCTAATACAATGTTCCAAGTACATACTAGGAAGTACACAATCACAAAGAACTCCAAAAACTAGCTAGTCTCCACGCTCGGAGTCCGTCTCTGCTGCCTCCTCCAAGGGTACTGTGTCACCAACTATACCTGTACGCCGAAGCAAGGAGTGAGTCCAGGGACTCAGCAAGCAACACTATTCATGATATACACGTACAAGTCCTAGTGGTTTCTACATGCACATTACAATTAGCAACACATAGCATGCTAGTCAATTCGAGTTTTCACCTATCATGAAAGTTCTACAATTTTATACATAACTCATGCTTTCAGATTTCTAAAATAAACTTCCACCTATCACATGGTCTCTATTCAATTTACTCATGAACTTTAATCTTTTACAGAATCAAACATGAGAGCTATCAACATGGACAATTTACATGCATGAAAGGGGAACACAATTTGCATGGATTCCACATATTCTTAGTGCATACATAACTTTTTCACATGCTCTAGGTTGCTGATTTCACATGGTTCAATGACTATGAATCTACACATGAGAGCTACAACGTTGCTTAAAACCTCACATATGAACAATCCATCATGCCATTTTGCACACATATTCATTTGTTGTCCCTACCATGGATTCTAAACACTTTGTACACATAAACATGAGAATAATAACATGCATTTTCTGAATTCACATGGTTTCAATAACACATTTACACATCGAGAATTTCACATTTTCTTTTACACAAATTCCTCTTTTCACATGGTTACACTTTACACATACACATTCACATGTCACTTACACATTTACACATGGTCACTACACATTTCACATTACACTTTACACCTATTTAGGTGCCGTGACACATAGTCCAAACCACCAAAGAAGGACACAACACATCACATCACATAGACGCCATCTAGGCAATACAATGGCGACTCTTGGACTGCGCAGACCGGGAGAACAAGTCTCCACCCTAACCAGTGGTACTTGTCCACCTCCAGGATTTCCCCCTAATGCCCTTAGGGCACTTAACACAATGACTTTCTCAGGGGACTTTTCCCTGATACGGCTCCACTGCCTTCTCGGAAGCAGTATCACATTGGCACAATTACACTTTTACACATTTACCGTTTTACACATGGTTTTTACACTTTACACTTTTCATCACATTCACACTTTCTTACTCACATGAACACCTCTGTTTTTCCTAACATGGTACTACAGAGTTTTAAGTTTAACACACAGTAAACACACTAATCATGCTGGGTTTAAACAAAATCTAATCACATTTCGATCATATGTACGAATTATTCACATTTCTCATGAAAACACATAACTTTTTATTTACGGGTCCAAATGACCTGAAATTTTTACCACATGCTGTTTTCGGGTTCATAATCATACTCCCAAATTTTCAGATTTGTCTGAGCTACATAGAATTTACAGAAAATAAAACGCCTAATTAGCATGCTATTAACAACTTAAGTTAACATGGGTCTAACACATCTTGTAATTTAGCCACTTGCTGTTTTGTACAGAGACTACTAATATATGTATGATTTTAGAATACCACATTACCCTAATTCATACATCTATCAATCAATTATCATAAACCATTTTCGCATGCTTTCATTTTACCGACCCGAGCTTATTTACAAATTTCACAAACATGGATAAATTACTAAAATTTGCAACCGCATATCGACCCCTATTCTTCATGATCAAACCGAAACTAAGGCTTCACACTAATCTAAATCATGAATCATGGATTTTGCAAAATGTCTACAAGTCATGCTCACAAGTTTACAATATATCATTATCCCACATTCACCATCACATCCCACATTCATTCACACACACACAACTAACCATATACATAGTATAAGCTTTACCATATATCCTCATCGCATAAAACATACCGAAATTACTGCATAAGTGGGACAGAACAGCCCACTGTTCTGTTCCAGAAGAACTAGGCGGCGGTCTCTGGCCACTGACTCAGGGTCAGCGGCATGGTCGATGGACGCCAAGCTCATCACAGCGTCCAGGGACCTTGCCGTCTAACCAGGTCTGTGCAGAAACACAGACCCGAGCTCTGAAACTTGGGTGAATTGGAGGGTCTAGGACTCGAGAAAATTCCATAAAATAAAAACCCCTAGACTCATACGGGACCCTAGATAGGTCACTTGCCTTTAGGAAATTTCCTCCAAGGGATTTATGGCTCGAAGAAGACCTCCTTGGGCAGTCCCAGAAGTTGCAGAAGTGCCCTCTAGATCGCCTTCCTTCGGTCTCCTGGGTATCCCACGCCGAGGGATGATTGGAAGTGTAAGGCCCCCGATTTTTCGTCCTTTTCTTTTATAAGTACCTTATTGTGCGAATGTTTACGTGTCATGTATGTAGCTAGATATACATATGCATATAACTGTGCGTGTAACTAATCGTATGCTATACATATAAACCTTTATTTTATGCATGCATGTAAGCATGTATGTATACATATGTGCTATCTATGCTATATATATATATATGATATTTACTTGTGGTAAATTAGGTGTATGATGTGTTGCTCAAATTATATATGTGGTATTGAATGAAGATTGGTATAAAGTGTGCATTGTGTGTATAATATTAGTTAGTAAGTTTGTTTATTGCATTGTGAAGATAGTATGTACATTATACCGAGCACATTATATACCATCTTGACTATTTATGAATACATGTGTGTACTTAGTTGTGTATATATATATATATATTGTTTGGTTGCATGATGTAATTGGTGTGTACATTATACCCTATGTATTGCATACATGTACATAAGAAGGATTAGGGTTTCTGTGAAATTGTATGTTCTGGCCGAAGACCATGTCGACGGCAGCATCTGTGGACGTCAAGGACAAGTAGGCGGCGACCTCGATGGACGCCAACTATTATTATGGACGTCCGTTGATGTAGACGTCTACTTCCCTGACAATTTTCTGAGCAGCTGCATGGTGTGCCATGCCTCCGATTGGGGGATGCCAACCACCCCCCAACGGCTCCTTCGCCCCTGCCAAGACAGACCCCATGTCTTGTCTATATGACCACCCACCCCTTGCAACCTAGAAGTCCCTTTGCCCTTGCAAGAGGGGAAGAACCCTGGCCCCAAAAGGTGAGAAAACCCTAAAACCCTGAGAGCTGTGAGGAAACCCGAACTTGGGAGGCTTTGATCCAGCGGTTTGGAGCTTCTTCCGGAGATCTACTTCGACAAGGAGGGAGACAACACATCCGGCTACACATCCCCGGCCCTGGATTGCAGAGGGGAGCATCACAGAAGCCGGAGTGAAGGCATCTTGGAGGCTTCTTGGGACTGCCCAAGGAGAGCTTCTCCAACCATTTTGATCCCTTTAGGAGTTTTTCCAAAGGCAAGTAACCCTTGCACTTCGTCCATGTATGTGTCTAGGAGGTTTTTGTGATTTTTACGGATTTTCCTCGTGTCCTGGATCCCCACATTCACCATTCTTTAGAGCTCGGACTGTGTTTTTACACAGGTCCGAACTTGACGTCCAGATCTATTGCGTTGAGATCTTGAGTCAGCGGCCAACGATGTTGCCGCCAACTCTTGTAAACGTCCATTATGCCGTTGAGTTCTTCTTGACAGAACAGTGAACTGTTCTGCCCTATATCCTTAATTTCCAGATTTCTACGCATGAGGATATAATGTAATTTTATATGTTATGTAAAATAGATAATGTGATGTGTGTGAAATTTCCTGTATTTTTCTGTGGATGGCATAATTTATTAGAATTATTGAAAGGCATGTGTAGGAAAGAGGTTATGCTTGGTTAATTTTGTTTCCCATGATTTCTGAGGAATTAAATGCTGTAGAATTTTATGAACCATGTTTTATGTATCAGTCCATGCCCTGCAAATTTGGGAATTTTCCCGTATTCATGCGAATTTTATAATTCCTACAATGAGAAATAGAAAGCATGTGTAGACCTTGTGAAAATTCTAGTAAATCGTGTGTTGGGAAATAAATTTGGGAAAATTTCTTGTACCAATATGTATGTGTGGTCATGACTGTGCATGATCAAATCTGAAATCCATGTCATGTTCTATGTTAACTTAGTTTATGAATGGCATGAAACTGAATGTTTTAATTTCTATAAATGCATGTGAATTCAGAAAAATGTGAAAACTTGTATGTGTGTCTTATACCCGAAAACAGCATGTGGTTAAATTTTCAGAAAAATTGATGACAGTAGCCTATACTATGAGATTTCCATGTGAAAATGAGTTATAAATACATGTACCATGATTAAGGTTAAATGATGTGCGTTCCAATTAATCCATGAGGGCTACTAAATGCTTGATTTCTGTTATTAGTGGTATCATGCTAGGAAGAACAGAACCATGTGCATAAATAAGAAAGTGTGAATATCATATGTAAAACGTGTGTTAATCGGAATGTGTAATGTGTAAAATGTGCCGTGTGTGACACTGCTTCCATAGAGGGCTGTGGAACTGTACCATGGAAAGTCCCCATGGGAAGGTTCAATGTGTATGTGTATCCTATGGGCATTAGGATGAAATCCTGGTGGCGGACAAGTACCGTCGATAGGGTGGAGAGGGCTTCTCCCGGTCTGCGCAGTACCAAGGCTTATCACTGTTTTGCCTAGGTGATAAGTATGTGTTATTGTTATGTGTTAGTGTCCTTCTAATGGTGGTTTGGACTATGTGTCACGGCATATAAATGTGAAATGTGAACGTGTATATGTGAAGATTGTGTAAGTGCCATGTGAATATGTGCAAAGTGAAAGATGTGTACATGTGAATGTGTAATGTGTAACATGTGAAACCAATGTGTTAGAGTGTAAAACTTTGATTCCTAATGTGATAATGATAGAAACATATTAGAACAGCAAGCTAATTAGATAAGCAATCATGTTATTGTGTGCAAGAATGTCTATAGAATCCACGCTAGAATCTTCCTTTCACCATGTGCAAAAACCATGCCTAAATTGCTCTCATGATGTGGTGTGAATGAGACAAGTTCTTAATTGAGTTCATATGTTAAAGGAATGAGAAAAGAACATGTGTTAGATAGTTGTTTGTTTGAACATAATTCATATGTTATAAAACTAGTAGAAGCATTATGCTAGGCTTCCCTTGAATAACAATAGATATGCGTAGAAGTGTAGAGAGTGAACCATGTGATGTGAATATGTTAGAGTGTGAAAGATGAACTTGCATGTTATGAGACTTCTAATCCATGTCAAAACAGCAACCTTAATGCATGAGAAATGATAGTTAGCATGTGCTACCATGTGTAGAAACCATGATGGTAGTGTTTCCTTTAATGCATATGAGAACCTCATGTTTAGTTGCTTTCATGTTTTAGTTAATTAGAAATGTAGCTTTCATGTGATTGGATGAGTAGAAACATGTGATAGATAGTTTAAATTGAAAGGTATAAATCATGTTCCATGTGCTTTAAATTTGTAGGAATACCCTGACAGGTTGTGATAATATCACATAACCTTGCTACACGCTTAGATTGAATGCGATTGAATGTGAATGCCTATATGATGTATACATGTATGAAGTGTATGGTGTTATTTGTTGAGTCTTTTAGACTCACTCCTTGCTTCGGCGTACAGGTTTAGTAGGTGACCCTACCTTTTGGAAGAGACAGTGGAGAGCGACTCCGAGCGCGGAGAGTAGCTTGGCGGAGTCGTTATTGTTATATTTCGCTTTCATAGTATGTAATTTGAGGCATTGTATTGAACTATTATGTAATTGTGAACAAACTATGTAATTTGATGATAAAATTGTTGTAAGCCCCTCGAATTTCCGTCGTATTTTTCGTATTTTATGTGTTATATGTGTTGATATGTATGTACGTATTTATGTGGATATTAAAATAGTAAACTACGTGTACATTGTTTTTATTAAACGTAAATAATATATTTGCATGATGATAGTGTGAATATAATACCATGTACATATTGCATGTATAGAAGCTTGGTATGCATGGTTTTCTGCATAAATTAGGGTTCTGGCCGCAGGACCTTTTGGCGTCAATCCCCAGGCCGTTGAGTGGTGTTAGCGTCCAACCCTAGACGCCAATACTAACTCCGGCGTCCAGCGATCTGGACGCCAACTTCTCTGGCCTGCATGCGCAGCAGAGCTGCTATCTTCTGAAACAAGGCATGACAACCATTGGGGGGATGTCCCCCAATGGCTCTAGGGCTGTCTAATCGGCATGGTGAGTGGGTGGGGCCTCTCCTACATGCTGAACCCGAAATGGCCTCTCCCCACTTCTCACTTCACCCTTGCAAGAGGAGAGAAAGGAGAGAAACCCTAGAGCATTCTGTGAGAAAGCCCCACTTTAGAACCCTAAAAATCCGACCCCTTGAAGCTGGTTTTGGAGATCTTCTGCATCAAGGAGGGAGCTGAAGCAAAGGGGAAGGCTCCCCATCATCCCCTCGGCGTGGAGATCACCAGGAGCTCGGAGGAAGGCGATCTTGGAGGTGCTTCTGCAACTTCTTGGACTGCTCCCAAGGAGGTCTTCTTCGAGCCATAAAACTCTTGGAGGATTTTTAGAGAGGCAAGTGACCTATCTATGGTATCCCCTATGAGTCTAGGAGGTTTTTATGATTTTTATGGAATTTCCCTCGAGTCCTAGACCCTCCATTTCACCCAAATTTCAGAGCTCGGGTCTGTGTTTCTGCACAGACCTGAGTAAATGGCAAGGTCCCTAGACGCTTGTGATGAGCTTGGCGTCCATCGACCATGCCGCTGACTCTGAGTCAGCGGCCAGAGACCGCCGTCTAGTTCTTCAGGACAGAACAGTGAGCTGTTCTGTCCCTCTTATACGTTAATTTCGTTATGATTTTCGTGATGAGGATATATGGTATCCCTATAAGCTATGTATATTGTGCATTTTGGTGTGGATTATGTGAGTTATGTTGGCAAATGTGGGATATAATATCTTGTAAACATGTGAGCATGACTTGTAGACCGTTTTGCAAAACCCATGATTCAGGATTAGATTAATGTAATGCCTTGATTTCGGTTTAATCATGAAGATTGTGGGTCAGC
>JACBKR010003009.1:0-31590 GCA_014218235.1 Colocasia esculenta | reverse complement strand
GCACAAGAGGATGCACGACCAGGGAGGAGAACAATTATGCCGCCAAAAATGCTTCTGGAAGAATCTTGGAGGCTATCTTCTGCTCTCTACTAGATTGGATAGCCCATAGGGGACTATTTATAGCCCAAGATATCCAAAAGTACCCTTGGGGGTCGTGGGCACATGATCCAAGACTGATCCACCCATTCCCTAGGGTGCCACGTGTCTAGGAGATGATTTAAGTCAGAAACTTTCCGGAGTGTGTCGACTTGACTTGGTCTGGTGTCGACACACTGTCCCAAACTGGTAGAAAAACTTCCCTGGGAGAGGTCTCTGGTGTCGACACCACTTCATCTCGTGTCTACACACTTGAGAGAACTGCAAAACAAGCCTTATGGGAGAGGTCTCTAGTGTCGACACCATCTGGTTTAGTGTTGACACACTATCCAGGCCTGTTGACAGGGCTCACTGGGAACTAGGTCTAGTGTCGACCTGACTTGATCTTGTGTCGACACTACTTGACCATTTCTTCATCTTTTGGCTTAGGGCTTGGAGCATTGTGTCGACACCAGTATGAGGTGTGTCGACACTACCCTTGCAAGAAATGTTGTGTCCCTGAGAAATAAACACATATATCATTAGTTCAAAGTATTATCATGAAAATAAATTATAAATGTGTTTGAAAACATGTTTTTTGAATATGGTCATTACATGTGTGGTGCATTTAACATGTTCCAATTATTGTGCATTAAAATCACAACTTGTCATCATCAAAATATGAGGGGAATGAATTGTCTTCACACTCAACCCAAGGGTGAGCGATAACGCCCAGTAGGACTTAAATCTCAGGATCAAGCAGGCTTTAAATAATTAATTCATTAAATGGCAGAGTAACTAATGATAGAGCGAGTCATGTAAAGTCGAGAAAGTAATAGCACAAGTAACATGGTTCAGATAGCAGATGAATCAAGTCTAGCACGATGATTAAAGTCAAGTCACGATAGAAACGATAACAACGCAACAGCATGTAGCGACAATGGCAAGCAATAGCAAGTGACAGGTATAGTAAGGAGAGATAGTAGTTGGTCATGTAAAGAGTAAATTGTACTTCAATTGATTTTCATCAATCGAGATAGTATAGCACTTTTGATTAACTTTTGTCAATCGAAATAGTAATGGCACCTTGGTTATCCGTAGATAGCCGAGAGAGTATAGCACTTTTATTGTCATTAGACAACGAGAGAGTAGAGCACTTTGAATGCGATTAAGTCACGATAGTATGCAATAACTCAAGATAGCAAGTATCAAGTAGAGCAAGTAGAGCATATGACAAGATAGCGTGTAACGAGATAGCGTGTATGGTTGCACAACGGTGCACTGGTAGAATACGGCAGTAGTCACTTCTAGGACAGTAGCCATTCAGTAACAGTCTGCGATAGCACAATAATCGCAGAGTACGTCTGAACTCTTCAGACTAATAGTATAACAGTTTTTGATAGCACAGTAATATCACAGTACGTCTGAACTCCTCAAACTAAAAGCATAGTAGTAAGATGTCTAGCCAATACAGTATAGTCAGAACCGGTGCAACGCAGAACACCGTCAATAGCCCCTGCAGGTATTTTCAGGTGACTCTCTGCCCCCAGGACTAGATTGGAGCCCCTCGGACACTCTCCGTGCCTTGCACAGTATGCATTGGATACAGTAGAGTCACAAGACCCATATTATAGTGCTAGACAGTCATGAAAAGTACAAAACAGTAGGAGCCACACAGCTCAAAGAGTACTAAGAGAGTACTAGATGAATAGACGAGAGAGACGAGATAGTAGAGTGAACATGAATAGACGAGCGAGTAGAGTATAGTTGAGATCTTATGGTCATTGCAGAAGACAAGTCGAGTAACGAGCGATAGTAACAGTTGCACAACACACGCGTACAATGTTGGCAGTCATGTGGAATACACAACCCTTCCGCTGGCCTCGTTATGCACAGGTCTAAAGGTCCGGTGTGATTCAAGATAAGAGCGAGAGCAACTAAGGCTGTTTGGATCTTGTCTATCCCTAAAGGGTATCATAGGTGTTAGGGTACAACCAGCTCGTCGACCATGTGGGAATCCATGGACAGAGGAGACTTACAGAGGTCTTGAACAAGGATTCACTAGTCCGGCAGAAGGGATATCCGACGGAGAGTTCGTCCAAGTCATGGAAAGTGTGTATATAGAAACAAGTGCCCGACGTTCTAGAGGAATTATAGAACAGTGGAGCATCGGTAACAGTATTCCCAAACAACACGAGAAACGAAGACGAGTTCATTTAAAATAGAGCAATTTAATGTACATTATTGTAATAAATTAACCATATACATTATGAGATATTTTGTACCAAGTCAAGCCATAATTGGATGGTTCAAGTGTGTGAACGTGTGAGAGAAATCATAGATAGAAAGATGTCGTGTTATTACATTTTAAATCATTCAATATGACTCCATTTTATAACATGTGTTTTTAGCAAGTTTGATAACAAGGCAAGAAGTGGATAATCGGCAAGTAGAGAGCATGATCATGAACTTAAAATCAATTAAAAATTATGTAAACATGTTTTAATTTTGATATAGGTTGATAAATGCATGTTAAGACTTTCTAGAACCTTCTTAGAAGAGATCAAACTCACACATACAAGGAACGACGCAAAACGACGGAAACCAAGATGTATGCCTTTTAGAAGGCAAATGCAATCCCATACCTTCACTTCCTAAGGTCATAACTCATTGATTTTTCATTCAAATCTCACACATGAATATACCAAATTGCAGCCCTTTGAATGAGGAATCCAGCAAAGAAAACAGCTGGTCAATCCGAGGTCTATAACAAACGTTATGGCCGATTAGGCGGACACAGGCAGAACGCGACGCATTGCCTGTCGCCTTCTGAAAGTGAACGCGACCATGAACTTGTCGCCTTCTGAAAAAGACCACGAAACGGCCTGATTTTTGGTATGGGTCACGACCATGATGTTGTCGCGTTATGGTAGCGACGTGTCGACCTGTCGCTACCTGAAAATGACGTTTGGGTTGCTTTTTCTACCTATTTCCAACTCCGACTTGGATTGGGTTTGACAGCTGTGGGTTTGAAAAATCATAACAAATGCTAGGTGATCCAATCAATTGAAACCATCTTTGTTAGTTAGATTACTTCCAATACTTGGTACAGTAGCAAATAATTGTGAAACAAAGGTCGTTTGACTAGGTAAAAACGTATTATGACTGACTACGTGAATCTGACACAGTGTTATGTTCGGGGCTCATACTCTTAGTATGATCAACAAAATTGGGGAAAATAGTGCCAAATGAAAGTAGACTAATGAGGTAACAAGTTATCTGTTGAACACTTGGTCTAAAAACAACTCCACAAAGAGGTATGGAACTTGTAACACAAGTCAAGGTTAAACCGCAACAGTACATTGTTGAAATCATGCAAGATTTAATTCGTGACAAAGGATGGATAAAATTTAGGGATTTTAGGGGCAAAAGATGCCTAACATCCATGTAACTCTAGTTAAAATTTGAGAGCACGAGGTTGAGTATACATGGAGATCAAGAAAAGAAGAAGGGTCGGGTTCATCATATTTGCAGAACTTCATTAATCAACCATAAAAGATTGGCTTGATAGAAAAATATGAAACTTGAGGGTTTTGTCCTAGTACATGGAACAATCTACAAACAAAATTAATTAGGTTTTGCTCGTGAGAATGCCTACCTTTAGTCATTTTACTCTCCTAAGGCTAGAACTTGAAGAACTCGGGATGAAGCTTGATGAAGCCTTTTCCCCACAAATTCCTCCTCTCCTTGGCTTCTTCTCCACCTTCAGAAAGTCCCGCAATGAGCTAGGGCCGGCCTTGGGCGATTAAGAGAGTATTTATGCTTCTTTTCTTTCTATTTCCTAATAGGACTCTAACTCCTATTTAATTTCGAATTTCCTATTTCCCTTTCTAAGTATTAGAACTTCTATTTGGGTTGGGAAGGGAGCTAAATTCGTGGCCAAACAACTAGGGTAGGTTTAGGAATCCAATTCCAACCCAAATTGCTTATTTAATGTATTAAATGCCTCTTTTCTATTTAAGTAATATTTAAGATGCGAATTTAGGGTATTTTCCCATTATTATTCTTTTTAAAATCCTTTTTTTGGCCCACTAATTTCTAATGGATCCATTTAACCAAGCCCATTATTTATTGGAATTTATCTTATAGGTTTTCCCTTTTTAATTAGGAATAATAGAGTTATGAATTTTATTGTATTTTCTTATTTGAATTTATTCATGGCTATGAGAGGTGCATTGGTCCAAACCCGATAATGGTTAATCATCACATGATGTTGGAAGTCTCTCTGACATGTTCATTTAATTTATGGGCGCGTTATCTTTCCGTGTTAACGATTTTCCGACTTAGTTTCCTAATTTGGATAATTCGTCACATTGCAACGTACACTTGCCAGTCGGATTTTTCGTTGCATGAATTTCTTCGTGGAACACGTAGAAATAATGTTTGGTGTTGATTTATCATTTTTAAGAAATTTTTTTGATGTATTCTTGCACATATGATAGTGATGCGTATGTTTCTATTATTTCGTTTTAAAGAAATTATTATTTCGGAATTTTTTTTTATGTATTAAATTTTTCCGAGTTGCTACAGGGTTCCTGCCCTAGGGGTGATGATTATTGTGATTATGGTGTGAAGGATCCTCTTTTCTACTAAGAGCTCGTTAACAAGGAGCCCTTTCTTGGAGAGAGACCCCAGACTACCAATAACCCCTAATCTCTGCTTCTCTATGGACACTACCTCACTGATTCTGTGTCCGGAGTTAGGGCAATCCAAAAATCAACCAATAAGTCTTTAGAAACTTTAAATATTGTACCTTTTACTGAGCCTGTAACTGAACCATCTGCTGTAACTTGGAGGGAGAGGTAAAAAGCCTTCAGGGCGCTCTCCTACGTCGGTTCATTGATTTAGCAGATCCTCAACCAGCCCAAAGCCTCTAGGGTTTCTGCTACCCAACCAAGCCTACTGGTCAATTGGTTGAAGTCTACAGCCTTTCCTGGGCAAATGGAAGACTTGGCAGAAGAAAGACACTGGAACTGCTCAGGGGTGAAGAGAGTTCCCTACGGAGCCCTAGATGAAGCCATCTAAACAAATAGACGAAAAGAGTCTGAGAGAGATAGTAGAGGAGATGTATAATAGGTTCATAGAGGTTAAAGAACCTACCTTTCTTCAGAGAAGAGGTGAAAATCTGCAAATGCTTCAAAGTGGTTTCATTGGGGTGAAGAACAGGCGCGAGAACCAGGAGGAAGAAGACAGGAGAGTCGGAGACATTTCAAAAGACTGATTTGGAATGAAAGAGGGATAGGTCCTAATATAAAAAGAGGATATGTAACGGACCATAGATGAGGAGATGAACGGCTGGGATTAAACGAATAAAATATTATTTAATCCCCTTTAAATGAAAACTTAAAAATCCTTTTTTTAATTAAAATTAACTCCAACTTTATAAACTCCGACTTCATAAGAGTCGCAGTGCCGAAACTCCAACTTCATGAGAGTCGCATACACAACTCCAACTTCATGAGAGTCACAGTACACAACTCCAACATTAAAGAAGTCGAAGTTCTAGGACTTCGAAAGTTTTTGCAATGAATGGACATACAATGCAGTAAAGAGTCTGAGTTTTTAATTAGATTGCACATACCTATTTCTCTTCTTATTGAAGTAAATCTATAGGTCCCTAATGAAATGATGTCTGACATTAATGTGCTTGGTTCTTGAGTGTTCAATTGGATTTTTGGTCCAATTGATTGCGCTTGTGTTGTCACACAATATTGGAATTTCATAAAGTGTATGACCATAGTCTTCCAGTTGATGTTTGATCCACAACAGTTGTGTGTAGCAACTTCCAGCTGCAATGTATTCTGCTTCTGTAGTGGACAAGGCTACTGAATTTTGCTTTCTGGAGGACCAAGAAATTAAGCATAACCGCAAGAATTTGACAAGTACTACTGGTGCTTTTTCTATCTATTTTGCATCCAGCATAGTCAGCATCACTATATCCAAGCATTTAAATTCAGAACATCTGGGATACCATAAACCCAATTTAATTGTATTTATAGATATCTAAAAATTCTTTTAACAACATAACATGAGATTCTTTTGGATCAGCCTGAAATCTAGAACACAAACATACACTGAACATTATGTCTGGTCTACTAGCAGTAAGCTAAAGTAATGACCCATTCATACCTCTATAGATCTTCTAATCTACTTTCTTACCAAGTGGATCACTATATAACTTAATTCCTGAGGTCATGGGTGTTCCTAAAGGCATACACTTGTCAAAACCATATTTAGATAGCAATATGAAATATATACTTGGTTTGACAGATGTGAGTACCTTCATTGGTCTGTTTGATTTGCAAGCCAAGAAAGCAATTAAGCTCACCCATCATGCTCATTTCAAATTCACTTTGCATAAGGTTTTCATAGAATTTGCATAGTGATTCATTAGTAGAATTAAAAATAATATCATCAACATATTTTGTACAATCAAGATTCCTTCTAAAAATTTCTTATAAATAGGGTGCTATCTACTTTACCTCTTGAAAAATCATGTAATATAAGATAAGCACTGAGTCTTTCATACCAGGCTCTTGAGCTTGTTTCAAACCATATAGTGCTTTCTTTAAACGAAAAATATGATTTGGATATTTAGTATCTTCAAAACTAGTAGGTTGCTCAACATAAACTTCTTCTTTTATGAAACTATTCAGAAAAGTACTTTTACACCCTTTGAAATAATTGATATTAGAGACATGCATATGCTAATAAAATTCTTATTGCCTCTAATCTAGCACTGGAACATTTTTCATCAAAACCAATACCTTCCTCTTGGGAATATCCTTGTGCTACCAGTCTGGCCTTGTTCCTGGTGATTACTCCTGATTCATCCATTTTGTTTCTGAAGACCCACCTGGTCCCAATAACTGAATGGTCAGAAGGTCTAGGAACAAGAGTCCAGACCTGATTGCGTTGGAACTGGTTAAATTCCTCTTGCATAGCTAGGATCCAAGATTTATCTTCCAGTGCATCATTGATTGTCCTAGGCTCAATCTGAGAAACAAATGCAGAAAAATCACAGGGAATTGTCATACCTATTGTTCTTACCCTATCTTGAGGATCACCTATAATATTTTCTCTTGGATGATCTTTGTGATACCTCAATTCTCTAGGTAGTCCTTCCTGTGTTTCATTTTGTTGTTACAGTTCTTCTAGTGGAGGATCTTCCTTATCTTCATCTTTTTCTTCAAGAGAAGTTTGTTCCAGATCCCTACACGATTCTTCAACGTCATCTTCTTCTTCTATTTTCTTAATAGAAGAGTTAGTTTCATCAAATAAAATATGAACTGATTGTTCTATAGTTAAAGTTCTTCTGTTAAACACTTTATATCTCTAGGTTATGAGATATATCCTAGTAGAAAACCTTCATCACTTTTAGCATCTAATTTTCCTAAATTATCTTTGCCATTATTCAAAATGAAACACTTACAACCAAAGGGTCGAAGATGATTGACATTTGGCTTCTTCTCCTTGTATAGCTCATAAGGTGTCTTCTTCAGTATTGGTCTGATCATACACCTGTTGATGATGTAGTAGGCTATGTTGACTGCTTCTTCTGCCCAGCAATATCTTGGTAGATTGTATTCTATAAGTATTGTTCTGGCCATGTCCAGCAGTGTTCTGTTCTTTCTTTCTGTCTACTCCATTTTGTTGAGGTGTTTTTTGGTGCAGAGAAATTGTGTTCTATGCCATTTTCTTCACAGAATTTGACAAACTCTTCATTTTTGAAGTCTCCACCATGGTCAGATCTAATACTGATTATTTAAAACTTCTGGCTCTTTTGTACGAGTCTGCTGAACTTTAAAAAGACTGAAAAGGTTTCTGATTTGGGTTCCAAAAATGATATCTAAGTGTACCTTGAATAATCATCCACAATTACATAGCCATAAACTTTTCCTCCAAGACTTACTGTTCTTATAGGTCCAAACAGGCCCATGTGAATAAGTTACAATGGTTTGGAAGTTGTTACTAAGGTCTTGGACTGAAATGATGTTTTGGTTTGCTTTCCTTTTGCACAGGCTGTACAGATTCCATATTTCTTCATTTTAAGCTTCGGAAGACCTTCAACTAGATCATGCTTGATTGGTTTCTTGATCACTGATGTGCTTGCATGTCTTAGTTTTCTGTGCCATATCAGTCTCTTCATTCTTGGTAGTTGCAAGACTTAAGTTAATTTCTTTCAATTCTGCTAATTGTAGAGTGTACAAATTTTTGACTCTTTGTGCTTCAAAAACTGTTTTTCCATCCTTTTGAATAATGCACTTATCATTTTGGAATTTTACCAAGTGACTTTTGTCACACAATTGACTGATGCTAATAGATTAGCTTTAATCCTTTTACATACTAACATCTTCTATCAAATCCTTTTCTTTTGTTCCTACTGTTCCACATCCTAACACTTTGCCTTTACCATTATCTCCATAAGTGACTTAACCAACCTCATCTCTAAAACTTAAACAGCTTTCTGTCACCTGTCATATGCCTTGAGCACCCACTATCCAAATACCATTTGGATGCTCTCAGGCGACCCTGTAAACAAAGTTAAGTTGTAACTTTTGGTACCCAAATTGTCTTGGGTCCTTGATAGTTAGTCTTTGGAATCCAACTCAAGTGTCTAGTTGTGCAGGTGCTGATTGTGTGTCCTAGTTGATTACAGTGACTACAACACAAATCATATGCATTCTTTACATGTGTAGTGTTTTTAGATTTCAGTTTTTGTTTGTAGACACACTGATTGACCTTTCTAGGATTTTTAATTTCCTTTTCTTTCACAAATTTAGGTGTTGGGTATTTTTCAGGATAGATAATATTTTCTTCATTTTATTGGAGGTGTATATCCTACTCCATATTCTTTTTACCTGTTCGAGCACCTTTTAGTTTCCAACCAAGATGTTTTACATTAGAATGTTTTTGTAGCTTTTTTATTTTATCTATAGTAGCTTTTAGATTTTTTCTTCTCTTAATTTTTAATTTTTTTTTAGTTGATTCAATTTCCATGATTTTACTATTTTTAACTTTAAATCTTCACACAGTAGTTCATTTGATCTTTTAGTTTCAGTTAAGTTTTGTCTTAATCTATCTACTTCATTTTTTAGAAAAGTATTAGATTTTTCTTGATTTAGTAAATTTAAATAACTATTTTCACATGTTTAAATACTTTTTATATTTCTCATACAATTCATTAAATACATCTTCTAAACTATCAGAATCAGATTTAGAACATAATGTAAAGGAGGTTTCAGAATTTACTTGGTCTAGTCCTGCCATGAGGGCTAGATTGACTTGTTCCTCTTCTTCTGATTATGAGCTTGAAGAGTCTGAACTTATAGGTTCTTCATTATCCCAAGCTGCGGCCATTGCCTTCTTATTGTACTTTCTGATTTTTCTTTATTTACCTTTCTTCTTCTCAAATCTTTCAGCTAGATCTTTCTTTTTGAGCTTAGGACATTCTAACTTGTAATGTCCAGGTTGATTGCACCTCATAGCAAGTTGGTTCTTTCTTCTTTTCCTTTTTGAAGTATCTCTTCGAGCCAAACTTCTTCTTCTTGGAAAGAATCCTTTGAGTTTTCTTGACAGCATGGCTTCATCATCACTGTCTTCTAATTTCTCTTTTGAATCCTCAAAGGAAGAAGAATCTGCAGCTTTCAAAGCATTGGCATTTTCTTTTTCGAAGAGCCTTCAGAAAATCTTTCCATATTTTATTTCATGAGCCATTAAAGAACCAATCATTTATCAATAGAAAGTTCTATTAGATTATGTGCTTCTTTAATAGCAGTGACCTTAGGGGTCCCGGCATGAGTCAATGATCTTAGTATCTTTCTTACTGTTTCTTCATTAGTAAGATTTTTACCTAGTGAACTCAAACCTACTATTATATTTGAGAATCTATTATACATTTGGGTTTTATTTTCATTAGGAAGCATTTTGAATTGTTCATATTAGGAGACAAGAATATCTATTCTAGTTTGCTTTACTCTATCAGTTCCTTCATAAGTTACTTGTAGTTTATCCCACATTTCTTTAGCAGTTCTACAAGTAGATAATATGTTAAACTCTCTTTGGATAAAGCACAACATAGATAATTCTTAGCTTTATAGTTTAGGGACATATTTCTTTTTTCAGCTATAGATAATGCAGAAGTTCCATCACCAAGTATAGCAAATGACCTTGTTCTATTCCCTGCCACAGATCAAAGTATGTGCCTCGAATGAAGCATTCCATTCTCATCTTCCAATAATGGTAATCCTCACCATCCAAAATGGTGGTCTGGTGACTGACTGACCTTCATAGTTGTGAGCTTCAGATGCCATCTCTTCTCAATCTCTCGATTCTTCTGAGAAGACCTCGCTCTGATACCAATGTTGGATCGATATGGCTCTTTAGATGTCCTAGAGGGGGGTGAATAAGACTTCTTGCGCTTTTAAATTTATCTAAAAATAGATAACACTAAATAGAGTTGTTAGTACTTAGTGTGGTGTGTGTGAAATAAGTGAAAACTTGGCAGAAACAATCATACAATTGCACAAGAGATTTTATCCTGGTTCGGCCGTTCCCACATGGAAGTCCTACGTCCACCCCCAAGTAACCTCTTGGGATTTCACTAAACTACCAAGAACACTTGGCCTTCTCTCAACCTGAGAGGTATTACAAACTCACTTGCACCCAAGCAAGTCTTCCTTTTACAAAGAGGTACAAAGACCGCCTACACCAGTAGGTCTTCCCTTCACAAGAGGGGCACTGCAGGAAACAAACCTCGTGCGGGTTATCTATCACAGAAATGAAAAACACTTGTGTGTCTGCTAAGAAGAATGAGCAAACACAGAAAATCAAAAAGAGATACAAATAAGAATTGAAGCTCTAACTCTTTCTGAATCTAAGTGGGTGGACTGAGAAGTTCTACAATTACATAATGCCACCCAAGAAAAAAGACTTTTAAAAACAAGAGAGCTTGGAAGTCGAAGATTGAAGTAGTAGCTCTCTTTCTCTTTTACGTAGGTAAGCTTGTGGTGACTCTTATTGCTTGCAATTTCTGATTGGAGTTCAGTGTAACTGGTTCGTCGCTTCTAATTCAAACTTCAGCTTCTATATATAAGCTCCAGAGACTGGATCTTCCCGTTTGAAACTAGCCGTTTGAAGGATAGTCATTGATCCTTGGATGTTGACACCTTGAGACTTCTATGATAACCATCAGTCCTTCAGTTCTTAGAGTCCCAATGTCTTCAGGCTATGTAGGTAGCTTCGTGGCTTGATAGACAACTTCATTAATGTTCTGTAAACTCCATGCTCATGACTGAAAGCTAAGCAAGCTTCATTAATGTTCTGCAAGCCTGGGAGGACAAGAAAGACATAGATACCTCCATACTTTCGGAGGTAGGTGAGATAAAAATATATAAATCAAGTAGGACTTCAGACAAACAGAAGTTCAGAGCATTTAAAGATAGACAGACAGTTGTATGGGGAATACAAGGACGTTTCCTTAAAGTCATGGAGTTCTGACAGTGGTAGGTGAGCTATGACAGATAACCCATGCTGCTTATATCTACCATCACATTAAATTCCTGTCCATCTATTGAACAGAGATAGAACTACTTTCTAACAGCAAACAAGAGACCATATTATATATTATTATTTCAATCTTAACAAAGATATTTTTTAATATATTTTCCTATCTAACAAAATATTTAAATGGTGATATCAAGAAGAACATTATTCTTTAAGACATATAAGTGTCATTTATTTTGTAAAGGATCATATAGGGATAATGAAAAATGAGATAACCAAGATTATGTTTCATGGATTCTGTGGAATGACAGATTACACAATATTATTAAGTACAAGTACACAGAAGTTGATATATGATACTTCGACTTACAAGAAGTCGGAGTCAAAGACAATAATGCATATAGATCTTCGACTATATAGAAGTCGTAGTAATCATTGATTGATAACAGACTTCAACTTTTTGAGAGTCGAAGTGATAACGGTTTGTTCATTAATCGATGCCATACTTCGACTTTTAGGTAGTGGAGTGCAAAGAAAATAGGCATAGACTTCGACTTACAAGGAGTCGGAGTGAAGTCCTTCAACTGTATGGAGTTCGCAGTGAGATATTAGACTTCAACATCTAGGGAGTCAGAGTAAGGTTCAGTCAACAAGACTTCGACTTTGCAGGAGTCGGAGTAAAGTCCGACTTCGACTTTTAAAGAGTCGGAATAAGGTCCAGTTGATAATCAATCGGTAAGGACTTTCACTTTTTGAGAGTCGAAGCTATACAAGACTTCGATTTCTCCAAAGTCGGAGTACGACCCGTTTTCTCATTAATTGATACACTACTTCGACTTTTCTAAAGTCAGAGTCTAAAGTCGGAGTCAGTATGATATACAGTATAAGTTGTGGACTTAGAGAATTTTGTGTGATAGTGTCGATACTTTGATTTGCGATATTATATATGTATGCCTTTATATTGTCATATTTATTTTCATAAATTGTGGTATAAATCAATAAATTGATTTAGAAGATATTAAAAGTTTTGTCATAGCAAAAACATAATTATTAATGTTTAGAAATATTTTTAAGGATAGTTGCTCAACAGGTCGAAGTCCACTTCGTCATATACGAGGCTAGCTACGAAGTTCACATCGACCGACTGTGTGTTTCAGCTTCGACCGACAACGTTGATTTCTATACATCCTGTCACGTCCCGAGAAATACACAGTGGATATATTTGTATTAAATTCAATATTCCGAGACGTGAGCAGTCGGCAAATAAGTCTCTAACTAGCGAGCACTAGATGTGTATGAACACAACATAAGAATAGGGCCCATGTGATGATCATAATCAATTTCTCATTCATAGGTTCATAATGTTGAGTACAACCTCATTGACTTTGACTAATAAGACTCAATAAAAAGGCAAAGTACATATAACCTCACTTCCTACTACATTGCTATAACACTCAAAGTAAAGTAATGATAGACGCTATGGTCGGAACACGCTCATCACTCTGACGCATTTCCACCAAAGTCTTGACCTTCAGCTTCTTTATCAATGTCACCTATGAGGTTGAAAAGCAGGGAATGAGCAAAGTAGCTCAGTAGGATTTATATCTCAATGTGCGGGCAATGATATAAGTGATTAACATTTTAGAACTAGGCAAGCACGATTAACTAGATATGCATGAACGATAAATCCATATGAACATGATACATGAACAAGATACGTTGAACGATAGTAATTGAACAAGATCTAGATTAATGAATGAGAGAACTATCAATGGAGCAATATGAGCAAGCACACAAGTTATCACTTAATTCCAAGAACACAAGATGCCATTAGTTTGCAATAACACAAGATGTAACTTAATTGCAAGTATGCAGGATGGCCATATCATGCAAGCAAGCACGCACGAGCACGAACTTGTAACACTTAACACTTAATCAAGAATCAGGCACGAAGACACTAATGTGCACTAAGGATCTATGCCACCTTGGAATGCACACTAGGACATGTGTATGTGGTTATTGTATCTAGCATTCAATACGACACTATTTCCCAGTGCAGTGCAATGCCAGTAATCATTATACCCCATGGTCAACAGTATATTTATGACTCTTCATCATTGGGGCTAGACTGGAGCCCTTGGACCACCGTCGTGCCCGATCAACATCTCAAGAATTTTAAATGTAGATACCCACAGTCATTCATGGTCAATAACATGAGTTTCAAGAAGTATATAGTTCAATATCACGTCATGATGATTTCAAGGAAACAAGTCATGTGAACATGATTTCATGATAACAATAGTCAAGAGAGAATTTCGGCAGCATAACGGCGCAATTTACACTTTTAGTTCACTCTTTACATTAATGGCTTGAGTCCATGATTATAATCCACACTCACGAGAACAAGAACAGAAAGGAAGTGCATTCTATCTCCAGGGAACTTCAATGGTACAACCAACTCGGTCTCCATGAGGGAATCCACGGAGTACGAAGATTTACAAAGGTCTTAGAGGAAAGTCACTAGTTTGCCGATACAAAATGACCGGCCGAGAGTTTCCAATCCCCTAAGAAGGGGCTGCCTATTTGTGCAGTGTAGTGTAGAACGTGTCTCAATCCACAATCCATCGGTTTAAAGCAAGCGAAAAAAGTAATATGAGGACACAGTATTGAACATGCACTTATCTCAACATGATTTACAGTGTTTTAAGAAGATATTCATTCACTTTGATAAGCTAGAGTAGCAAGATGAACAATCAATTTAGCAAGAATTGATCAAGCAATTTTAAGAATAAATAGAATAAACTTTCAGGTTGTTATGACTTTCTCATGGGTTAACAGGTTTTAAGCCACTGGAGAGACTGTGCAAGGTATACTAAGACCATAACAATCAAGACTAATACTTTATACTGTAAAAATAGGTCTCGGGTTGGCCTCTAAATCGTGACAGGTTCAGTCATCGCACTTAAGAAGACTGTACACGGTTCAAAAATACAAGTACACTGTGAAACAGCAAATCGCGATGGACTTGTCCATCACCTTCACGTCGCAACAGGTCGATATGTCGCGATGACCTTAAATTGCGACGGCCTTATCAGTCACCTTCATAACGCGACAGCCAACGGATCGCGACAACCTTAAATCGCGATGATTCGATACGTCGCGTTCAAGAGGTGTTTTCAAAATCTGAATATAAAAACTGTCTAAAAAGCAAGGTGGGAAAAACTGTCAAATCACGATGGCATGTCCCGTCGCATTTTAGACTGGCGCTGAAACCCACGTGACACACAGTTTCATGTGTCAGAATGGTTGAGACAAAGACATAATCACGACGGAAGGTTCTGTCGCCTTTTAGGTGAACGCGACGGCCTAGTACGTCGTGTTCATGAGATAAAAAATGCGACGACTGGAGTGGTCGCGTTCATGGATCTTGCCCAAAAGTGATGAAAATGGTGCAGTTCCTCATGATTGACCTATAACTCGAAATACAGAGGTATTTGGACAAAACTTTGAACATGAAAAGGGTAGAGGACAACGAGTAGAAGAGAACGATGATTTTGGTTTGACCCAATTCAACCTCAATTTGTGTGAAACACAATAAGAACATGAAAATACCTATTTATGCGCGACTCTTGGAAAACGCTTAATACGACTAGCCTGCTTCATGAAAATTGGGCAAAAAAGATGCATATGAAACTAGACTCGATAATCTTTCTATTGGTATGAGCTACATTTAGTTTAAGCTCGAGAACACCTACCTTTAATCGCTCCTAAGGGAAGTCTTCTGCACATGTTGTATAGAGCATGAGTTGAGGAAGAAGCATTGGGTTGGGGATGAATTCCTCTCTTTTAGTGCCCTTGCTAGCCTCCTCACGACTCCAACATATGGTAAACTCATCCCCAGGAGCTTAGGGAGAGTATTTATAGATTTAGGGTTGTTTGGAGTTCTAATGTAACTAGGAAAGAGGGAGCTCCAAATTTGAGTTGATTATTTCCTGAGGATTCTCATCCCCATGGATTGTGAGGGCTATTAGGAAACCTCCTAGTATGGTTAGGCACGAATTTGGTTAGTATGGAAGTCTAATTGTCTTTGATTTTGCCCTAATTACCTTTTCTAATTTATGCCCAATTGGAGCTATGAATTTTGAGGTATTTTTTGTAACGTCACGCGTTTTTCGGATCCTTGTGGATCGTCTTTCGGATCCTTGTGGATCCCTCGTTTGGTAGTTGTGGTGGCCAGTGTGTGGCCAATGTGGTGTGTTTTCTGAGTGTGTGCAGGTTTTGGGGTGTTTGTAGGCCGTTAGGCTGGGCCCAAAACACCTGCCCGTTCACTGTCTGTGAACGCGACAGTGAGGAACGTCGCGTTCTAAATGCGATGGTTCTGCATGTCGAGTTCCTGTTGCCACTGCTAAGCGGTCGTCGTCTGCATGTGCGTCGCGTGTCGGGCGTTGGGCGGCATGCAGACGTTAGCTTCAAGAAGGTGATACCCTGAACCGTCGCGTTCAGGTCGCGATGGAGGGGTACGTCACGTTCCAACCGCTGTGCGTTTTTAACTGCTCTGGCCAAGCAGAGCTGCAACCAGTTCTGCTCGGCCAAGGGGAAGAAGCTGTGGCGATTTCTTGGGCGATTTGGCAGATTTGAGGTGTTTTTGGTGTGTTCTCGCCGCGAGGACCTTGCGTGGAGCGGGGGAAATGCCGGGTGTTCGTTGTTCTTCGCGTTCTTCACGAAGGTAGGGGAATTTTTTCTGTTTTACACTGTGTGATTGTGTGGGATGCATGTATGTTTGGTTTTTGGTGTTTAGAACGGTAGATACCATGTTAAGGTATCCATTAAAGCATGAAAAATGTGAATTAAGTGTGGTTTGCATAGCTTGGGGTGGTGATTCCTGGAGTTCCTCCCGGATTAGGGTTTTCACTTGTGAAGGCAACAGAGCCCCCTGTCGCATTCTGAATGCGACAGGCCGACCCTCGCGTTCATGTTATGAAT
Source organism: Colocasia esculenta (assembly GCA_014218235.1). NCBI lineage: Eukaryota > Viridiplantae > Streptophyta > Magnoliopsida > Alismatales > Araceae > Colocasia > Colocasia esculenta. The sequence goes on along the minus strand of JACBKR010003009.1, from coordinate 14,967 downwards.
GCGACATTCAGGGTGTCGCGTTCTGAAGGCGACGCTGCCCTGTGTCGCGACCTCAGCCGAGAGGTCTTGTTGTATATGGTTTTAATGGTCGAATTATCTTGTTATTGATATTTCATGTGCATGGTGAGTATATGCAGTGCATTGGCACCTGTTGTGCCCTGGGAGCGTGTTGTTTTCGAGGTTAGCAAGTGGTACACGTGACTGGCGTGTTGTTCACGTGGTCAGTGTATGGTGTTCACATGGTTGACGTGAGGTTTCACATGGTTTGTGCGGTGTGCACGTGGTTTGTGTGTGCATGGCGAGTAGTACAATGCCTACCGTGGTTACCTCTTCAGTTGGGTGCCTCAGGTTCTGTGTGAGCCAGGCTTGTGCTCGGGGCTTGTCCCGATACTTGTGTTGTACCGTCGAGGTTTGTGTCGTCTGTCCTGGACACCCTCACTCCTTAGCTTGAGTTGTACGTCCGGCAGAGGGAAGGACGACAATGGGATAGCAACTTATGAGAGTTTGTTGTTTTGTCGCTTGTTGCGCGCTCGTAGTTGGGGGTACGGACACCAGTAGACGTCACTGGTCCCCAACTAGTCCTGTTACCAGTGTCTCACTCTAGGGAGCTCAGGCCAGAGTCCCTAAAGGTGCCAGGCATGGGCCCGCGACAGTGTGGTCCGCGGTTGTGGTGTTGGTTGGTCTCCACAGTTGTTTGACTTGTTATCGTGGAGCGGCAGCTGGATCTTACGTCCGTGGCTGCGAGGCTAAGAGGTAGACCTGTGTGGTTTTTTCGAGTCAGTTGTTGGTGTCGCGAACCAGTCTACATGGCTTGAGTGTGGAGGTCTCTACTTTACCCCATACACCGAGTTGTGGTTTTGCCGTTTACTTATTTAAATTGGTTGTGTTAACGGCAAGTGGTAAGTGGTATTTATAGATTTGATATCCTGCTTAGTTTACTCTATAAATTGTTGGCATAGCTTCCTGCTTAGGTACTTGAGCTTAGTTTACTCGATTTTTGGGGGAGTTTCCCTACTGAGCCAGTGACTTGCGAGGCTCACCCCTACTCCCTACAAGTGAAGGAGAGCAGGAGGTTTCCCTATCGTCTACCAGTTCAGAGCCGCGTCACAGCGGTGTTGGGCCGACACCTCCAGCAGTGTAAATTTTCTTCTGTTGTACCTCGGGGTATGCCCCAGGCTTGTGTATTTTCCTATGACTTTTGTTGAAATTTGGCTATGTAAATCTAATGTGAATGTGTATGAGATTGTGAATCTTTTATATATATCAGTGTGTTCTTTTGTGTTTCCACGGACATGTGTATGATATCCCTTGCGAGGCTACGGCTTGTTCGCGGGAGGCGGAGTCGGGTCATGCTCGTTAGTGGGTTACGGGTTTGAACGACTTGGTCTGTCACATTTTCTTACTTGAATTTTTTCATGGGCCACAAGTTGTCCATTGGTCCAAATCTTATGATGGATGTTAACACACTATGTTTGGAGTCTACACATACATTTATTTTAATTTACGATTCACTTTCTACACTCTGACTTATTTCTTAATTACGATAATAAGTCACAATAATTCTTAACCTAGCCTAAACGATTTTTATTTACCCAAATTTATTGATGGGTAATTAGAGGATATTATTTGAAGTCCATCTAAGATTTTTATTTAATTTTCTGACTCATCTAAGTACGTGTGATAATAATTTTTTGACTTATCTATGAATTACGATAATAAGTCACAAATGCTTTAAACTTGGCTAATCAGATTTTTCTTCACTTGAATCTCCTCAAGATCATTTAAAGTATTATTTATAGTTGAACTATGATTTTTACAAAATTCTGATGTGTTTTCATGTATATTATAATGGTGCGTATGTATTACTACTTTTAGATTATTAAATTGTCAAATTTCTAATTTATCCGTAAATTTTAAATTACAGAAAATTTGGGTGCTACACATCCGAGTTACACTTCATCGTATACAAAGTTCCACTTCGTCATATACAAAGTTAACTTTGTCATATCGAAGTTTAACTTCAACCGACTGTATTGTTTTCCATTCTATGCGATGTTACACTTCGCCATATCCGAAGCTTTAACTACGACTGACTACATGTTTTGATTAATACAATTGCTTAATTAATGAGTGCATATCTTTCTGCTTAAAAAATCTTCAAATGCACTATAATAATACACAGAAGAATATATTTTATAAACACTATGTTTGGACGGAGCATATGTTCTTCTGCTTGCTAAAATTGTCTCTTAGTCCACAACCTATACTGTATATCATACTACTCCGACTCTTTGAAAGTCGAAGTATGATATCAACTTCTGTAACAACTATACTTAGATTTCTGTAATGATTGTTGGCATATTTGTATATCAATCAACGTATTATCATTACTGTTATTGTTATTCCAGTCATTCTTTTTATCCTTATAGATTCATTTAATGAACTGATTAACACATGATTTACACTGTGATATTCTTTCTATTATCTGAACAATAATGAGGTTGTACTTCTCTACATTCTTTATTTAATATTTCCTATCATAAATATTTCTGAAGTTCAGACTCATAGTGAGTTTTTCATGACAGCTACGTGTCTCACAAAGACATCTGTAAGCATCCTTCAAAATGCCAAGTTTCTCGAATTTAAGAAAAAATCTCCTTTGCAGTTGTACTGCGCTCCAAGCAGGTGTCCATACCTCCTTAAATGCTCACCTAGATAGATTTTCTCTCTGGAACTGGTAGTTGTCTCTTACTTTTCTGTCAGAACTCCATGTTTTCAAGAAAGCCTTTGCATAACCCATACAAATGTCTGTCTGTCTTTAAATGCACTACATATTTGTCTAAAATCTTTTCTGTGATCTTTTATTTTATATATCTTGGTATCTACCTACCTCCGAAAGCATGGAGGTACCTATGTGTTTATCTTGACTATGCAGAGACTCAGCTACCTACAGAAGCATGCAAGTTATCTTTCAGTCATGGGCGTGGTGCTTGAAGTGCTGTCAAATAGAACCATGAAGCTATCTATGTAGCCTGAAGCCATTGTGTAAGACCCTCGAATTTTGTTGTATTATTGTGTGCATGTAATGATTTGTGTCGTATAGTTACGTATGTATGTATCTACGTATGTACTAGTGGTATACTTATGTGTGTATGTGTATAGCTTAGGTATAATAATGTATGTAATGTTTGATGTAGTGGGACATGATAACGTATACATATAGCATGTATATAGGTGTAAAAGGTGCAGGGTTCTGCATGTTTTAGACTTTTGCTCGAAGGCCAATTGGCGTCAATAGCAGGACGCGATGAGGTGTCAGCGTCCACCATGGACGCCAACACTAATCCCAGCGTCAACGAATGGATGCCAACTTCTCTAGCCTGCATGCGCAGCAGAGCTGGAAATTCCGAAGCAAGGTAGCTCACCATTGGGGAGATGTCTTCCAACGGTCTGAGAGCCATCTTGTCACCCCATGTGCGGGAGAGAAGCCTCTCCCATATGTCTAAACCCGAATCTGCTCCCCCAACCCTCTCTTCACCTTTTGCAAGAGAGAAAGAAGAGAAGAAACCTACTTTCTGAACTGAGGAAAACCCCCACTTTGGAACCCAAAATCCCTCAACCTGAAGATTGTTCCACGGATCTGCTGCTTCAAGGAGGTTGCTGGATTGACGAGGAAGGCCTCCCCAACCTCGGAAGGCACTGGAGCTCGCTCAGGAACCCGGAGTCAAGCATTTCTAAGAGCTTCTTAGGACAACCCAAGGAGAGCTTCACCAAGCCCTAGATCCATTGGTGCATTTTTCTAAAGGCAAGTACCTCATTCATAACGTCCGTACATGTCTAGGATGGTTTTACCATTTTTATGCATTTTCTCTCATGTCCTAGACCCCACATTCACACACCTTTGGAGCTCGGTCTGTGTTCTGCACAGACCCGACATTAACGACAATGTCCCTTGACGCTGAGATCATGCTTGGCGTCCATCGACTATGCCGTGACACTGAATTAGCGGCCAGAGACTGCCGCCAAGTTCTTCAGGACAGAACAGAAGCCTGTTCTCTCCTTTATATGATTAATTTCGATGGGTTTTTCCGTGATGAGGATATATGGTAGCCCTATACACTATGTATACTAGTAATGTGGTGTGTGGATGGATGAGTGTGTATGGTGGTGAATGATAGAAGTTATTTTGTTCCATGAAATTACAAGCATGATTAGTTGTTAATCTTGTCCATCTATTGTTGCATGATTTAGGACTAGCCTGTATGCCCAAGTTTGTGAGGATATGCATGTATGGATCAGCCCTATTCTGAAATTGAGATTTTGCCATGCTTGTGTAAATTATTGAAAGTGTTGTTTGGGAAATAGGAATTGTGCATAAGTCATGATAAATCCTTGGTAAACCAGTATCGCCCCATAAATTGGGGAATAACTTCTGTAGCTCTATACATGTAGGGTTCAGACAGTAGCTTGCTAAAATTGTGACTTGTGTATAATTCCATATCGACTTGAATACGAATGGCATGAAAAATGGATGTTTGATTTTCTGTAAATTCATTTTAACTTAGAAAAATCTTAAAATTGCATGAAGGGTCCTAAACCCGAAATCAGTTTGTGATTAAAATTTCAGGTCATTTGGACCAGAGCACGATGCCTTATGAAAATTTCCATGAAAAATGTGAAATTGATGTATGTCATTGTAAAATGAGTTGATTCTTGTTTAATCCAACTTGATTAGTGGAATTACCTGCTTGTTAATGTCTGAAATCTGTAGTGTCATGTTAGGAAAATAGAGGCATGTGCATGTGAGTGAGAAAGTGAATGAAGTGAGAGTGACATGTGTCAAACCATGTGTAAAATCGGTAAAAATGTGTAAATGTGTAACTGTGCCAATGTGACACTGCTTCCGTAGAGGGCAGTGGAACCGTATCAGGGAAAAGTCCCCCTGAGAAAGTTCAATGTGTAAGTGACCCTAAGGGCATTAGGGGGAAATCCTGGAGGTGGACAAGTACCACTGGTTAGGGTGGAGACTTGTTCTCCCAGTCTGCGCAGTCCAAGAGTCGCCATTGTATTGCCTAGATGGCGTCTATGTGATGTGATGTTTGTGTCCTTCTTTGATGGTTTGGACTATGTGTCACGGCACCTAAATTGTGAATGTGTAAATGTGTATGTGTTCATGTTAATGTGTAAGTGAACAATGTGTAATGTGTATGTGTAAAGCGCAATTTAAGTGAATTGGAAATTTGTGTAAAGAAATGTGAAACCAAAATGTGAAGATATGATATTGTAAATCCATGTTGTGACAAATCTGAAACCATGCTAAATCAGTAGCTTCCTTATGTTATGATCATGTTTACAGTACAAGTGTCTAGAACCCATGCTAGGGACAAATAAATGAGTATGAGTACACAATTCCATGTTCGGTTGGTCACATGTTGTGTCTTAAATACATTGTAGCTCTCAGGTGTAGGTTATGGTTACTAAAGCATGTGAAAACCAGCAAGCTTAAGCATGTGAAAATGGTTATGTATATGTATAAGAACATGTAGATTCCATGCTAGTTGTGTTCCCTCTCATGTGCGCGCGGAATTCATGTTAATTGCTTTCATGTTTTGGTTAAAATGCAAGTAGAATTTCATGAGTAGGAATGATTAGAGAGCATGTGTTAGGAAATTCATTTCGTTAAGGAAATCTGAAAGCATGTATCATGTGTTTACTGATAGAACTATCATGATAGATTGTTCATTTCAAGGTTTAAGCATGCTACATGTTGAGTCTTTTGCAATTGTGTGTGTAGAGCCCCCTGTGACATGTACGTGTATGGTATGAGTGGTGTTACTTGCTGAGTCTTTTAGACTCACTACTTGCTTCGGCGTACAGGTGTAGTTGGTGACGTGGCACCGTGGAGGAGACGGTGGAGACGGACTCCGAGCGCGGAGATTAGACTGTTGGAGCAGTTGTAGCCTTTTGTGTTTTCACAGTATGTAAAATTGACATTGTACTAGAACTATCATGAGAGAATTGTATAAGTGTGGACATCTATGTATTTAATTTTCAGCAATTTAAATTATGTGAACTTTTAAGTTCTTTAATGTTATTGCAATTTCATGTATGTTAAATGTGGATGATGAATGAATGAAGACAGTAGTTCTTTTTACTTCCGCTACTTTGTTCGTATATTCACATGTACCTCAGCTGAATGTATCATTGGGTAAATGTCCCACTGTGATGACGCTTGCTATACCAACGTGGGTTGGTATAACCGTACCGGTATAACGGGGCCGTCACAGAGATTGGTATCAGAGCCTTGCCCAGCCGGAAGTGCAGGAACTAAGTGCCACACAGGGCAAAGTGCTACTCTATGGGAGCCACCTCTTGAGGCCACAATGGCGCAAAGTGCTACATAGTGGGAGCCACCTCTTGAGCCTGTGGGGGCCACCTCTAGAATCCTGCCTGCTTGGGGTTTGATTGTGTGCTATATATGAGCAGCGACGAGGACGTCGCTTATATAAGAGGGGTAGATTGTAACACCCCATATAAATATGTTAATGGACTAAATCAGCAGACTACCAACAAGTCGGACTAGTCATTTTCAAAGCTCGAGCAGGAAAAGAACTCTGAAGTTAAGCATGCTCAGTTGGGAGTAGTCCCAGGATGGGTGACCTTCCTGGGAAGTCTATCACTGGCACGTTGTTGGGCCAGTTTGCTGGTTGGGTCGTCACACATTGAAACTCAAAGACCTGATGATGGACATCTTAGTAGTCTCAAGACTCACAACGTTCAAATTCAAACGGCTACATTCAAACGGGAGAAAAAGACTGAAGGTTATATAAGGAGCTGAAGTTTGAAAGATACATAGAAAATATAAAACAGAGACACATGAGAGTGTATAACGACAAGAAAAGAAGAGAAGTCTCCACACTCAATGAAAAGAGAAGAGCTCACAAGATCTCAAGAGAGCCAGTTGTTCAAGCTTTGACTTCCTGCTCTCTTGCTCTCAGAAGTTCTTGGGTGGCATTCATTGTTCTAGATCCTCTCAGTCCACCTTCTTGAGTCACAAAGAATTACAACTTTCAATTCCTTTTGTAATCTCTTACTAATCTCCTGTGTTTGCTCATTCTCTGAGAAAACACACTGTGTTCATTTCAGTGTTGTAACCCACAGGGGGTTCGTTCCCTGTAGTTCCCTATTTGTAGAAGGGAGGGCCTACTGCGATAGGAGGTTGTAATACCCCTCTGTGAAAAGAAGACTTGCTTGGGAGCAAGTGGGTTGTAATACCTCTTAAGTTGAGAGAAGGCCAAGTGTTAATGGTGCTTAGTGAAATATTCCAAGGGTGCTTGAGGACTGGACGTAGGACTTCTGATTGAAAGGAGGTCTGAACCAGAATAAATCCTTTGTACACTTGTGTGATTGTTTTCGTCTAGTTTTCATTTGTTTCGCACACACCACACTAGTATAACGTACTATTTTAGTGTTATTTATTTTCAGATAAATTTTTAAGTGCAAGAAGTCCTATTCACCCCCCCCCCCTCTAGGACATCTAAAGCTCCATCTCGATCAACAAAAACATGTTACATGATTTTAATTGATTTTAAGTTAATGATCATGCTTTCTTGCCTGTTATCAAACTTACTAAAACACATAGCTACTTGCTAAAATTGGTTATGTGTGATTAGTATTTCCTAATTTACCACTTCATGATACTTGACATAAACGGAGTTTCCATAATCAATTTACACGCATGCCCTTGAGATTCTTATGTGCGGCATGCGCATACACTCTAAGCAGATAGGAAAGCCCTTCTTAGCTTGTGGTGAACTCTCCGTCGAATATTTCCTTCTGCCAGACTAGTGACCCCTTGGACCAAGGCCTCCGCTAGTCTCTTCTGACCATGGATTCTCCACATGACCGACAATCAGTTGTACTATTAAAGTACCCAAAGTTATGTGTATGTATATGTTCTTCTCCTAACATTCTTGACAAGATCTTTCTCTTCTCATCTTGCTTCCTGGAGTACCTTTATTGAACAAAGACCAAGTTACTAATAAGTGATTGGACTAAATTGAAAAACACACCATCATGCGGCCGATTGAACTCTTGAACTATTGCCCTAACTATCTTGATATTATTGAACTCTTGAAATACGGTGATACTTGATTGTGGGTATCTACATTTAATTACTTGAGATGCTGGATCAGGCACGCTATGGTTCAAAGGCTCCAGTCTACCCCCTTGACAGAGAGTAAAGAATATACTGTTAACCATGGGTATAATATTACTGGCATTGCATCTACGCTGGGAGTACTTGCTGTATAACTAGATAACATACACCACATTACAAATGTTCATGATATGCATTGCAAGGTGGCATATCCTTAGTATATGTCAATGCCTTGTGACTGACTCTCTTGCTCGTGAAAGATACATGCTTGTTACATGCTTGCTTGCTTTGCTCGTGAAATGGCCAAACCTATTACATGCTACTTGCTCTGCTCGTGAAGTTACCATCTTGCTAAATCATTGTTCACTCTATCTTGAAATCTTGAATACAACCTTCTTGCTAGACTGACCATTAACATCTCTTGATCTTACTATCTTGCATGATACATTTTTCATGTGTTATTACCATCGTTTTAATTGCATAGTACATATCATGTTCTATACCTTCTAGCTTTTAAAATGTTCATACTTATATCATTGCTGGAAGATGTAAATCCTACTGGGCAAGTGCGCTCATTACCTACTTCCCAACATTTTAGGAGAACAAGAACTGATGACATAGAGAACCAAGATTATACTGAGGATGAACAAGAGTGAAGAGTGCTCTCAGCCCTAGTATTGAAGTCAAATTATCTAGCGTCATAGTATTATAGTTTTGAGTATGAAATACTAGAATATGTAGTAGGAGTGAGGAAGTAATGTAATTTTTCTCTTTTATTGAGCCTTAGTCATGTAGTTCAAGTTGAGATGGACTATGTACCATTTTTATTAGGAAATGAAATAAAGAGTTTGATACTTATGATAAGCACAAATTAGTTGTGTTATATGTGATTGCTCGCTAGAGCCTATTTTGCCGACTGTTTACGTCTCAATGATCAATTAACTCTTTCGCTGTCATGCTTTGGGACATGACATTTTGTATAGCCATGGAGATTTTCATGTCCGATTAGGAGTAGGTGAGCTAGTTGCAATTTTTTGGAGTTTCCTTTTAAGAATTGGAGATCTTCCTCATAATTTATTGGGATTCCAACTTCAAGATCTCTTATATGATGGTGTTTGGATCGAGATGGAGCTTTAGATGTTCCTAGAGGCGGTGAATAGGACTTCTTTGCACTTTTAAAATTTATCTGAAAATAGGTAACACTAAATAGAATCGTTAGTACTTAGTGTAGTGTGTGAAACAAGTGTTAACCTTGGCGAAAACAATCACACAGTGCACAAAGGATTTTATCCTGGTTCGGCCCTTCCCACATGGAAGTCCTACATCCAGTCCCCAAGCAACCTCTTGGGATTTCACTAACTGCCAAGAATACTTGGCCTTCTCTCAACCTGAGAGGTATTACAACTCACTTACACCAGAGCAAGTCTTCCCGTTACCAAGGGGTACAAAGACCACCTACACCAGTAGGTCATCCCTTCACAAGAGGGGCACTACAGAGAACAAACCCCCTGTGTTTTCTTACACATAAATAACACAAGTGTGTCTGCTCAGAAGAAAGCAAACATAAACTTCAGAAAGAGACCAAATAAGAATTGAAGCTCTAACTCTTTTTGACTCTAAGAGAGTGGACTGAAGAGATCTGAATTTCAGAAGGTCACTCAGAGAAAAGACTTCTAGAAAGCAAGAGAGCTGGAAGTCATAGCTTGAGAACAACAGGCTCTCTTCAGATGTTGAGCTCTTCTCTTTTCTTTTATAGAAGGTGAGGTTTTGAATATGGTTTTGTCTTCTAGTGTATGTCTAACTCATGTTTTGTTCAAACTTCAGCTCCCATATATAAGCATTAGAGACTTGAGCTTCCCTTTTGAAAGTGAACGTTGGAAAGTAACCGTTTGAAAGATAGTTGTTTGAATCTAGGAGATGAGACTATGAGGTTTCTTAGTGTCCATCAATCTTCAGCTTTTGAGGTCTCAACAGCTTCAAGCTATGCAGATAGCTTCAAGGTTCTATAGATAGCTCATTTAATGTTCTGCAAACTCCATACCCATGACGAAGGCTTAGCAAGCTTCAGTGGGTGGCGGCGTATCTGGAAGATCATGAAAAGAACATAGATACATCCATTCTCTTGGAGGTAGGTAAGATAAAAAAAATATAAAGCATAAAAGAGTTCAGACAAACAAACTTTAGAGCTTTAAAGATAGACAACAGTTTTATGGGGAATACAAGGACTTTTCCTGAAAGTCATGGAGTCTAACGAAAGAGGATGTGGTAGGTGAGCTCTGACAGATAACCCATGCTGCTTATACTACCATCCATCGCATTAAACTCTTGACCATCTGTCAACAGTGATAAAACTATCTTTCTAATAGTGAGAGAAAGAATAAGTATACAAATCTTTCAGATTTCAAGAAGATATTTCAAATGAGAGTAATATTTAAAGTAGTATTTTCCTGCTAAAACTATTTGAATTATGATAGCAGAGAAATAATCACAAGGATTAGAGAAGATATTTTTATTCATAATGATCTTAAAGGAATAACGAAAATCATTGAAATAATCAAGATTATGATAATTAGGTTCTGTAAGATACATAAAAAAAATTATCTAAGTACAAGTACACAGAAGTTGATATATGATACTTTGATTTTCAAGGAGTCAGAGTGAGATTCAACAATACATCAAATGTATAGAAGTCACAATGAGATATTAATAAATGACAGACTTCGACTTCTTGAGAGTCGGAGTGATAGAGCTTTGTTCTCACAATCGTATCATACTTTGACTTTCAGGGAGTCTGATGCAAAGTAACTAAAGCAGAGATACAAGACTTCGACTTTCCAAGAGTCAGAGTAAAGTCCAACTTCGCGGTTAAAGAGTCAGAGTAAGGCCATTTGATAAGCAATTGGTATCAGGACTTTGACCTTTCAAGAGTCGGAGTTCTCCCAAACTTCGACTTTTCCAAAGTCGGAGTACGACCCGTTTGTTCACCAATTGGTGCAACACTTCGACGTTTCTAAAGTCGGAGTCAATATGGTATACAATATACGCTATGGACTTAGAGAAATTTCTTTTCAAACATGTGATAGTGTTGATACTTTGATTTTGTATGTGCATAAATTTTGGCTAAAATATTATACAGTATCATTCATGTATACCTTTTACTTTGTCACATAATATTTATAAAAATAAATTGTAGTATAAATCAATAATTGATTAAGAGGTATAAAAGATTTTATCATAGCAAAAACATAATGATTAAACATTAGACAATAATTTAAGGATAGTTGCCCAACATTCTCCCCCTTTTTGTTAATGAAAAAACTTTTATATAAACAATTTTTTTGTTTTGTTGTGAGATATAGACAATAGGGAGAAGGAGAGAGAGTGATAGATATAGACATATGGAGAGAAACAGATGTATATGATAATATTGAAGATCATTGTACATTCATGAGAAGAAGAACTAGGAAGATAGAGGAAGGAGGGATTTGAGCAAGAATGGTTGAAGAAAATCCCATAGCTTTTTCTCATTTTTAGGAAAAATATGAAGAAACTTGGAACCATCTATGTTATAGGAGGGTCCTATAGAGGGGATTTTCCTATAAGACTTAATGTGTCGGCAATGATACCAATTGATTCTCCTATTGTAGGTGTCACTGGACCGAGTTCTCCTAAGGGGAATGAATCTCCTACTAGCTGCCTTGTGCAAGAACTCATGAACTGTAAGTTTCCAATGGAGACCTTGAGAATGAGCTACTTCCTTGGCTTTGTAGCAGACGGTATATCTCTCTGTCTACTTCAGAGAGATTGTCTTCCAAATTGTCTCATAGCCCTTACGAGATAAACTGAAGGAGATAACTTTAGCTTTCTACATTCTGCACTATCTTCTGGATAAGCTACTGCCCACTAATCTTCATTCAATCTCTCAAATTCTGCAAAATTGTGCTGAAAATCCAGTAGATGCTGAGAATTCTTGAGGGCATGTAGAATAGCAAAATGATGGAAGGATAGCTTGATGTTATACTTGATCTTGAATATGGCTGCTATCCTAATGTGCCTGTTGAAGACAACTTAGGCAAACTGCTTTTTATATGACATTGCCCCTATAAGACTAGGCTACAGTCTTGAGGGCAAACCAATGGTAATAGAGGGTGTGATTTCTCTTTGCCCTTTAACAATCATAGCCCACTTCCCCTGATTTACATCAGTCAATCCCAATTTGAATCTATCTTCATTGAACTGCTTCATCTGACTATAACAGATCTGCTACTCCTTTATAAATTCCGTAAGAGATCAAAGAAATAAGATTTAAGTGAATAAAGATTAAGAAACTAGTTCCGGGGTGTGGCTTCTCTAAACTTAGTAGCTTATCCAGGGTAGAGAGTCATGAAGTCTTGAGCAGAAAGGGTATGGCTTTCTAAGTGATGTGGTTCAGATCAGCCAGGGATAGTTCTGAAGTTTTTACAAGGTGGGTACCAGTCTTCAAATTTGTAGCATGGCATCCCATGGACTTCAAGGAAAACTCTAATAGAAGAAATTCTCTGAATGGAATCATGTTGTGCTCAGAGTGACAGATAAAGGCATACCAAAAAGGAGGAAGTAGTGAGCTAGGATTGAGTTTCATCTTGGGCCCTACTTTAGAAGAAAGTGCTAGGCACTATTTGAGTAAGAGGATGAGTAGATTTTGCCGAACAGGGAGTTGAGGATGTAGGGAGAGAGGAGAAAAAGTGAGGGGGTAGGGTGTGAAGAGTAGGTGTTTTTTATAGTGTGGAGGCTTGAAGGTGTACTTCATAGGAAATGAAGTAATAGAAATGTTTGAGGGAGAAGGAATTGAAGGAGGTTGTTCCTCTGGTAGAGAAGTAGAAGGGGGAAGACCAGAGGAGACAGGAGGGACAGGTTCGGACGAATTAGAGGTGTTTGTTCTGTGGGAGCTGGAGTGTTGGATCAGTAGTTGGGGAGGTGTGGAGCAGTAGGAGTGGGAGGAATGGTTGAGGTTGAGAAAAAGACAGGGGAACCAGACTTCATCAGTTCCTTCTCACCCTTCTCTTAAAAATCTTGACCTTGGGAAGGACTTCCACTTCCATGGACTGACTTGGTTGCTCCAAAGACTGCTCAGAAGTCTCCTCTTGCTGCGGTTACTATTGTTGTTCAACAGTCGGATCTAGCACTACTACTGATTCCACAACTGGCTGATCTGCAGGCTTCTCTGGCTGTGGAACAACTTTGTCAGGCTATTGCTGCTACTGCTCTTCAGGATGAACAGATGGAGGTACTAGAGAGCTGCCTTTGCCCTGTTGGCACACCAATTGAAGGAGTAGATCATTCATCTGCTGAACTTCCTCTAGTATGAATCAAATTGACATCTATCTGATGTATTTGCATTTGGAGCAATGACATCATCTCTTGTTGCTTCAGGACCAATTCATCATATCATCATAGTCCCTACTAGTCTCCCTCTGAGACCTTGGCCGGGTCTCACAAGTGGTGGAGAGACAAGGTGATGCTCTTCATGCATAATGGCTCATCTGGAGTAGAACTGGGAATGACATCTTCTTGAGCCACTCTCTTGCCCCTCAGATCCTGAACACTTGATTGATGGTGTCATCTGGGATATCTTGCTCTTGGGAGGGTGCTGTAGCATGAACTTCTTCTTCTTCTATTGATGCTTCTTCTCTAACTTCCTCTCTTCTGATTGCTAAGACTGAACTTGAGGAATAAAGGAGCTCTGTGCCTCATCGGGAATAGATCATGAGAGCAACTAGGGACTCTTGACCATAGATTCTGGGCTTTAGAGTGTGAGCAGGGGTCCATAGGGGAGATATTCCTACAAGAACTTGGACCCTGTCATCCTTTCCAAAATAATCGAGGGCAGATTGACCCTATGTCTCTGATGGCCCAAATAGGATACTGCCATCTCTAGTAGTAATGGATGAGTGGGTTCTAGCCCTAGGGATGATGATGGTAGTAATGATAGCATGAATGATTCTCTTCTCTGTTGAGAGCTCGTTGATAAGGAGCCCTTTCTTAGAGAGACTTCCCAAACTACCAACAATCCCTAACTTCTACTTCTCCATGGACACTATCTCATTGATCCTATGTCCGAAGTTGGGGCAATCCAAAATCTCAACTAGAAAATCATCAGAAATAGTAACTAAAGTACCTTTTACTGAACCTGATACTGAACCATCTACAGATACTTGGAGGGAGAGATAGAAAGCCTTCAAGGCGCCCTCAAATGTTGGCTCATTTATCTGACAAATCCTTGACCAGCCCATCGCTTCTATGGTTTTGCTATCCAACTGAATCTACCAGTCAACTGAGTGAAATCTACAACCTTCCCTGGGCAAATCGAAGCCTTGGCTGAGGACAGACATTGGAACTGCTCAAGGGTGAAGTGAGTCCCTTCTGGAGCCCTAGAGGAAGCCATCTAGACAAATACACGAAAAGAGTCTAAGGGAGATGGTAGAGGAGATGTAGAATGGGTTCAAAGATGTCAAAGATCCTACCTTTCTTTAGAGAAATGGTGAAAATCAGCAGTTGCTTCGAAGGTGGTTCCGTCGGGGTGAAGAACAGACGCGGGAACCAGGAAGAAGACGGAGGAGTCAGAGACGTTTCAAATGGGGTGATTTGGAATGAAGAGGGAAGGGTCCTAATATAGGAGAGGATGTGTAACGGACCATAGATGATAGATGAACGGCTAAGATTAAAGAAATAAACCATTATAATTAATTCCCCCCTTAAATAAAAAACTTGTAACCCCCCCCCTTTTTATTTTTTAATTAATAACATTGACTTCGACTTCATAAGAGTCA